>OY720112.1:12713792-12716292 GCA_963082685.1 Cyclophora albipunctata | reverse complement strand
AACCTAACCTAACCTAACCTAACCTAACCTAACCTAACCTAACCTAACCTAACCTAACCTAACCTAACCTAACCTAACCTAACCTAACCTAACCTAACCTAACCTAACCTAACCTAACCTAACCTAACCTAACCTAACCTAACCTAACCTAACCTAACCTAACCTAACCTAACCTAACCTAACCTAACCTAACCTAACCTAACCTAACCTAACCTAACCTAACCTAACCTAACCTAACCTAACCTAACCTAACCTAACCTAACCTAACCTAACCTAACCTAACCTAACCTAACCTAACCTAACCTAACCTAACCTAACCTAACCTAACCTAACCTAACCTAACCTAACCTAACCTAACCTAACCTAACCTAACCTAACCTAACCTAACCTAACCTAACCTAACCTAACCTAACCTAACCTAACCTAACCTAACCTAACCTAACCTAACCTAACCTAACCTAACCTAACCTAACCTAACCTAACCTAACCTAACCTAACCTAACCTAACCTAACCTAACCTAACCTAACCTAACCTAACCTAACCTAACCTAACCTAACCTAACCTAACCTAACCTAACCTAACCTAACCTAACCTAACCTAACCTAACCTAACCTAACCTAACCTAACCTAACCTAACCTAACCTAACCTAACCTAACCTAACCTAACCTAACCTAACCTAACCTAACCTAACCTAACCTAACCTAACCTAACCTAACCTAACCTAACCTAACCTAACCTAACCTAACCTAACCTAACCTAACCTAACCTAACCTAACCTAACCTAACCTAACCTAACCTAACCTAACCTAACCTAACCTAACCTAACCTAACCTAACCTAACCTGAACTGAAGTGTGACTGATGATGAAACTGAAGTATGACACACCACTCCTGAGGATGGGCGGGATCGACATCAAAATAGTCAGGGAGATGAAGCTTCTGGGACTCTTGATAGACGACAAACTAACTTTCAACAGCCACATAACATCTGTGTGCCAAAAGGCCATCAAATTGTACAAACGTCTATCAAGAGCCGCAAGAGTTAGTTGGGGTCTGCACCCCGAAGTCATCCGCACCATATATATCGCGGTCATAGAACCAACGATAATGTACGCCGCAAGCGCATGGGCACCGTCAACATCGAAGCTCAAGACAGTGAAGCAGTTCAACGTCGTCCAGCGCAGCTTTGCCCAAAAGCTAACAAAGGCCTACAAAACGGTCTCTCTCAATTCAGCCCTGGTGCTTGCCGGAATACTCCCTCTTGATCTCCGAATAAGAGAAGCAGCCGCTCTCTATGAGATCAAGAGAGGGGTGTCCCGGCGAGCGCTGGGTGACAGAGAAACCGAGGCCAGAACCCCATTTGCCCAAATACCCCACCCCGCAGCAAATATTGACCTGGAGTTCATGAGCCTCGTAGACCAACAATCCGTCGACGCAATTAACACCCAATCTGTCCGGATATATACAGACGGGAGCAAGATTGAGGGTAAAGTCGGTGCCGCATTGTCCATATGGAATCGCGAACAAGAAATAAAATCCATCAAACTCAAACTTGCTCCACACTGCACGGTCTACCAGGCGGAACTCTTGGCAATATGGAAAGCGACAGGGGAAATACTAAAGCGGCCAGAGACGAGCTTTGGTATATACAGTGACTCAAGGTCCGCCTTGCAGTCACTGATAAACCAGGGCTCCACTCATTGCCTGGCAACCCAAGCTCGTCAAAACCTTTGGAACATAAGGAAACAACATAAGGCTGTTGACTTATGCTGGATCAAGGCTCATGCGGGCTTTGAGGGCAACGAAAGGGCCGACCAGTTAGCTAAAGAGGCGGCCTTAAGAAAGAAGACCGCACCGGATTACGAACTATGTCCGACCTCATTCGTCAAGCGAGCGATCCGGCGGGAAACGCTTGACGAATGGAATCGCAGATACAAGGAGCAAACAACTGCCAGCACCACCAAGCTATTCTTTCCGGATGCGGTCGCAGCATACAAAGTCGTCCGTAAATTGGAAATAAACAACATCACCACTCAGATACTGACAGGCCACGGTGGGTTCGCCGAATACTTGAACAGATTCAAGTGCTCGGAGAATCCAGCGTGTGCCTGCGACGCAAATATAAAAGAATCTGTTGAACATGTACTTTTTGAGTGTCCAATTTACGGGCGACACAAATACGAGACAGAACACAAAACACAAACAAGCATCACACGGGAAAGTGCCCCAGAATTAATTTCAAATAGAAAAACACGAGATACCTTTATAAAGTATGCACAATACATTGTACAGAAAGTTAACGCTAAAAATAAAACCTAACTAACGTAAAAATAAAAAACTACCTGTAAGTAAAACAATACAAGCACAACAAAGGCTCTGATCACGTCAGAGGAGTTCAGCAACCTGTATCCCTAATCCATACATAATGTTTAAAGAAATTGGAACATGTAAAGTAGATTATAAGAAAACCTGTAAATAAAATATAAGTAGAATAAGAAT
>OY720112.1:12483792-12711292 GCA_963082685.1 Cyclophora albipunctata | reverse complement strand
TGAATCTAGACGTATCCTAACTGTAATCTGTAATCCATGATGACCGTGTGTAAAATACAAGCAATGTCATTGTAATGAAGTCCTGTGAGTTATTATTCCAAGATCAAGACCTAGAAATCCTAAGATGTTGGATTGACAGTATAATGCTCGTGCTTATCCTGATGTGACATGATTCCCGATATCAGAAGTGGGGTGAATATCGCTGTTGAGCCGACATCAGAAGTGGGATGATTATCGAGGTTATCCGACATCAGAAGTGGGATAAATATCCCTGTTTCTCTGACATCAGAAGTGGGATCAAGATCGCTAATGCCCACCGTGCCTCTAGCAGAGAATGATCAAGATCGCTATTGCCCTCTGAGCCTGGATTGCCCATTGTGCTGAATATCATATCGCCATGGATTGTGTTCAAGATCAACCACGGAGCTAGGTTTATGATAAGATGAAAGAATATTGAGAGCTGCAAGCTGAGCTCGTTAGTGCATGTTATCGACGACGACGGCGACGACGACGGCGACGACGACGACGACGACGACGAGATTGAAATTCATGTACCTTCCCCTGGATTATGAAGCTCGTAGTATTCGGAGATATGTCTGAATCATCATCCCGCCAAAAGCGCTACTGTCATGCGCTTTACGTAATGTTTATTTTGCAATTGGTTATAAAACTTGGAATGTTCTGTGAGTATAGTTAGTTAGTTTTCTACTCTATTGTGGAGTTAAGAAGGTAATTATGAGCTTCCGTTAAACTTGTACGTAATGTGATATGTTCTAATATGTTTTCTTATTTTCATGTTGGTTCAATGCTGGTAATTATTGTGAGCATTGATAAACCTCGTCCAGGGAAGAACGTGGTTCTCTTCTCAATCCTGTTACCTGAGGAACATGAGGGATTGCGGTAATGATTGGCATGAATTGGCGTATTGAAGTATCTTAGTTGGGAAATATCCGGTGAGCTATTTTGTGATATTTGAGTCAGTTAACATTGAGTTTTGTAGTGAATCTTCGTACCACTTGATAAAGTAGAAAGCTTAATGAAAGTATTTTGGATGTTTATCCCGTTGTAAAATATGAGAGTATGAGTAAGGGTTTCTATGTGACTATGTGACTTATTGAGTTCAATGTTCGAAGTCGGCGATGATCGTGGTCTGGATTGACCGTACTGTGGAGTGGTCTGCTGAGACCGTGTGTTGTTGAGCAATGTGATTGCTCGTCGGCTGGTTGCCGTGACTAGACGTGACTAGACAAGCTTACTGTTACTTACTCATGGCTCATATTGTAATGTGCATTTGAGATTAATAGTCTATTGAAGTTAAAGTTGAAAATGACGTGGTACCTAGTATTCATGTGTTACATAGTGTGGTAACTAGTTTTGCGTGTCCTCTTGAGTCTTAAATTTGGGGGGTCACGGGGATGATCATGGGCGATCACTGGGATGATCACGGGAGTGGCTGATCACAGGGATGATCAGGGTCATGGGTGATCACTGGGATGATCACGAGAGTGACTGATCACAGGGATGATCAGGGTCATGGGTGATCACTGGGATGATCACGAGAGTGGCTGATCACAGGGATGATCGGGGTTATGGGTGATCACTGGGATGACAGCTAGTCACAGGGATGACTGCGTATTAGGGCTACGGGGATAGCCGGACAATAGAGACACACACACTTGACTTTTACTTTGATTTGAGATTAATTTAATTTTAATGGGTATTTGCGCCTGACGATGTTCTAGTTCTAATGTTTAGATAAGCAATGTGATCATGAATATTGAGATAGTTAAATTTGTTCATTGGTAAAGAATAATAGTTTGAGCTGTACTAAGTCTTTCGTTGAAGTAGTTAATTAGGTCAGGAGTGACCGAACGATGGTGATCGTTACACGTTGAAAGCTTTGAACTCTAAACGTACTTACGAGTACGCGCATGATAGGTTAAGACGGATGCCCGAGGGCGAAGTACCACTTGAGGTAGAAGAGACTGAATCTGGGGAGGATGGTGGGGAATCTTAGTTCGGCTGGTCAGACAATACCAGTGACCATTTCGTAGCCGTAGTCCGTTAGAAGTCGGTATCTGCTTTGAGTAGACCGTGGATGCGCGGTAGCGGGTGGCTCTGGTGGAGGTCGGGTCTGGTAGAGACCATAGATTCCGAGGGAATCGGCATTCGTGGAATGCAAGGAAACGAACATGAGGTTCGATGGAGGGGCTTAGTGAAAAGCCACAGGCCACGAATAAGATTCCTGCCGTATGCTTAAGTATCTCTATGTTGCTTTAATGATTGTAAATAGTGGATGAAAGTGGTACTTTGCTGCTCTAGCATTTTTTTTCGGTTATTGTAACTTCTTTAAAGTGTTTTTTTTTCTTTTTATTCGTAAGTCTTTCTTTAAGTCAAAATAAAACAATAGTTTTACTGAGAAGTTTATTTCAATTTACTTTCTCAAGGTTGAGTTAGTACTAAAGTTGAGTGTCAGGAGTAGCCGAACGGTATGTACTGTGCTATGTTTTTATTGTTACAGAATAACACACGAGGACGTGTGCTAGCAGGATGGCCGTGTCGGAGATGGACGTATAATCAAGCTATAGAAGTTAAAGAGTAGTTTGTAAATTCAGTTGACTGATGGAATCGGTAGTGTTGTTATTCCGTGACGTGAGTTCTACCTTCGTGGTGTAGTCTGTGGTATGAGAATAGACTATGTTAAGTCTGTGGTGTTACGCACTATGACAGATGACAGTTGTTCGATAGAGGGATGTGAGCTGGTTTGGTAGTCTGCGGCAGTGAGTGAGTGAGTGAGTCTATGATAAGTAAAGATGGCGTACATTAGACGTGATGGGACGAATGGAGATGGTTGGATGGCGATTACATTGGAACGTAGATTGGAGGAAGGATGGGTTGACGACATCACGATCGTATTGCGAATCGAGTATAGGATTAGGAAAATATTCTATGGCGTGGACAGGACGACTATGGGGAGTAGGGAGGTCGTTTAGGTTCCATCAATTAATTGAATCTAGACGTATCCTAACTGTAATCTGTAATCCATGATGACCGTGTGTAAAATACAAGCAATGTCATTGTAATGAAGTCCTGTGAGTTATTATTCCAAGATCAAGACCTAGAAATCCTAAGATGTTGGATTGACAGTATAATGCTCGTGCTTATCCTGATGTGACATGATTCCCGATATCAGAAGTGGGGTGAATATCGCTGTTGAGCCGACATCAGAAGTGGGATGATTATCGAGGTTATCCGACATCAGAAGTGGGATAAATATCCCTGTTTCTCTGACATATATATCTTTAATTTACAAATACCAACCCGTAAGAATTTTATTATATGTATAGATTAAAGACGGACAAACGGACAGTCATGACGAATTTATAATGTATCTAATTGGCTCCGGAATCATAAATTTAGGGTCTACAATACTTCTTTGTACACAATATTTTTTACTAAATTGTCATTAGAAGCTAAAACCACTAAACTACTGGGTGAACTCACTCGTGAGCAAGCAACATACAATTGTCCATGAGAGAAACAATGTTCTCTCAAGTCAATTCCTGCAAAGGACCTTGGGAAATTTTGGCCCAAAGCTCAACAGTGACATGACATATGTCATTTGAAAGCTCTTGAGGAGTTGTTCAAGTCACCCTTTGACGGTTATATCGAAATCGACGGCCAGCTTGGTGTTTTCGACCACCGAAGATTGGAGTTGACCAATGCTATGGACGCTGATCCTAATGCTCAACAGTGACATGACATATGTCATTTGAAAGGTCTTGGGGAGTTGTACAAGTCACCCTTTGACGATTATATCGAAATCGACGGCCAACTTGGTGTTTTCGACCACCGAAGATTGGAGTTGACCACTGCTACGGACGCTGATCCTTATGCTCAACAGTGACATGACATATGTCATTTGAAAAGTCTTGAGGAGTTGTACAAGTCACCCTTTGACGAATATATCGAAATCGACGGCCAACTTGGTGTTTTCGACCACCGAATTTTGGAGTTGACCACTGCTATGGACGCTGATCCTAATGCTCAACAGTGACATGACCTATGTCATTTGAAAGCTCTTGGAGAGTTGTACAAGTCACCGTTTGACGGTTCTGTCGAAATCGACGGCCAACTTGGTGTTTTCGACCACCGAAGATTGGAGTTGACCAATGCTACGGACGTTGATCCTAATGCTCAACAGTGACATGACATATGTCATTTGAAAGCTCTTGGAGAGTTGTTCAAGTCACCCTTTGACGGTTATATCGAAATCGACGGCCAACTTGGTGTTTTCGACCACCGATGATTGGAGTTGACCAATGCTATGGACGCTGATCCTAATGCTCAACAGTGACATGACATATGTCATTTGAAAGGTCTTTGGGACTTGTACAAGTCACTCTTTGACGATTATATCGAAATCGACGGCCAACTTGGTGTTTTCGACCACCGAAGATTAGAGTTGACTACTGCTACGGACGCTGATCCTAATGCTCAACAGTGACATGACATATGTCATTTGAAAGGTCTTGGGGAGTTGTACAAGTCACCCTTTGACGAATATATCGAAATCGACGGCCAACTTGGTGTTTTCGACCACCGAAGATTGGAGTTGACCACTGCTATGGACGCTGATCCTAATGCTCAACAGTGACATGACCTATGTCATTTGAAAGCTCTTGGAGAGTTGTACAAGTCACCGTTTGACGGTTATGTCGAAATCGACGGCCAACTTGGTGTTTTCGACCACCGAAGATTGGAGTTGACCAATGCTACGGACGCTGATCCTAATGCTCAACAGTGACATGACATATGTCATTTGAAAGCTCTTGAAGAGTTGTTCAAGTCACCCTTTGACCGTTATATCGAAATCGACGGCAAACTTGGTGTTTTCGACCCCCGAAGATTGGAGTTGACCAATGCTATGGACGCTGATCCTAATGCTCAACAGTGACATGACCTATGTCATTTGAAAGCTCTTGGAGAGTTGTTCAAGTCACCCTTTGACGATTATATCGAAATCGACGGCCAACTTGGTGTTTTCGACCACCGAAGATTGGAGTTGACCACTGCTATGGACGCTGATAATAATGCTCAACAGTGACATGACATATGTCATTTGAAAGGTCTTGGGGAGTTGTACAAGTCACCCTTTGAAGATTATATCAAAATCAACGGCCAACTTGGTGTTTTCGACCACCGAAGATTGGAGTTGACCACTGCTACGGACGCTGATCCTAATGCTCAACAGTGACATGACATATGTCATTTGAAAGGTCTTGGGGAGTTGTACCAGTCACCCTTTGACGGTTATATCGAAATTGACGGCCAACTTGGTGTTTTCGACCCCCGAAGATTGGAGTTGACCAATGCTATGGACGCTGATCCTAATGCTCAACAGTGACATGACATATGTCATTTGAAACCTCTTGGAGAGTTGTTCAAGTCACCCTTTGACGGTTATATCGAAATCGACGGCCAACTTGGTGTTTTCGACCACCGAAGATTGGAGTTGACCACTGCTATGGACGCTGATCCTAATGCTCAACAGTGACATGACATATGTCATTTGAAAGGTCTTGGGGAGTTGTACAAGTCACCCTTTGACGGTTATATCGAAATCGACGGCCAACTTGGTGTTTTCGACCCCCGAAGATTGGAGTTGACCAATGCTATGGACGCTGATCCTAATGCTCAACAGTGACATGACCTATGTCATTTGAAAGCTCTTAGAGAGTTGTACAAGTCACCGTTTGACGGTTATGTCGAAATCGACGGCCAACTTGGTGTTTTCGACCACCGAAGATTGGAGTTGACCACTGCTATGGACGCTGATCCTAATGCTCAACAGTGACATGACCTATGTCATTTGAAAGCTCTTGGAGAGTTGTACAAGTCACCGTTTGACGGTTATGTCGAAATCGACGGCCAACTTGGTGTTTTCGACCACCGAAGATTGGAGTTGACCAATGCTACGGACGCTGATCCTAATGCTCAACAGTGACATGACATATGTCATTTGAAAGGTCTTGAGGAGTTGTACAAGTCACCCTTTGACGGTTATGGCGAAATCGACGGCCAACTTGGTGTTTTCGACCCCCGTAGCATTGGTCAACTCCAATCTTCGGTGGTCGAAAACACCAAGTTGGCCGTTGATTTCGACATAACCGTCAAAGGACGACTTGTACAACTCGTCAAGAGCTTTCAAATGACATATGTCATATCACTGTTAGGCATTAGGATCAGCGTCCATAGCATTGGTCAACTCCAATCTTCGGTGGTCGAAAACACCAAGTTGGCCGTCGATTTCGATATAAGCGTCAAAAGGTGACTTGTACAACTCCTCAAGAGCTTCCAAATGACATAGGTCGTGTCACTGTTGAGCATTAGGATCAGCGTCCATAGCATTGATCAACTCCAATCTTCGGTGGTCGAAAACACCAGGTTGGCCGTCGATTTCGATATAACCATCAAAAGGTGACTTGTACAACTCGTCAAAAGTTTTCAAATGACATAGGTCATGTCACTGTTGAGCATTAGGATCAGCGTCCATAGCATTGGTCAACTCCAATCTTCGATGGTCGAAAACACCAAGTTGGCCGTCGATTTCGACATAACCGTCAAAGGACGACTTGTACAACTCGTCAAGAGCTTTCAAATGACATATGTCATGTCACTGTTGAGCATTAGGATCAGCGTCCATAGCATTGGTCAACTCCAATCTTCGGTAGTCGAAACCACCAAGTTGGCCGTCGATTTCGATATAACCGTCAAAGGGTGACTTGTACAACTCCTCAAGAGCTTCCAAATGAGATAGGTCATGTCACTGTTGAGCATTAGGATCAGCGTCCGTAGCATTGATCAAGTCCAATCTTCGGTGGTCGAAAACACCAGGTTGGCCGTCGATTTCGATATAACCATCAAAAGGTGACTTGTACAACTCGTCAAAAGTTTTCAAGTGACATAGGTCATGTCACTGTTGAGCATTAGGATCAGCGTCCATAGCATTGGTCAACTCCAATCTTCGATGGTCGAAAACACCAAGTTGGCCGTTGATTTCGACATAACCGTCACAGGACGACTTGTACAACTCGTCAAGAGCTTTTAAATGACATATGTCATGTCACTGTTGAGCATTAGGATCAGCGTCCATAGCATAGATCAACTCCAACCTTCGATGGTCGAAAACACCAGGTTGGCCGTCGATATCGATATAACCATCAAAAGGTGACTTGTACAACTCGTCAAGAGCTTTTAAATGACATAGGTCATGTCACTGTTGAGCATTAGGATCAGCGTCCATAGCATTGATCAACTCCAATCTTCGGTGGTCGAAAACACCAAGTTGGCCGTCGATTTCGACATAACCGTCAAAAGGTGACTTGTACAACTCCTCAAGAGCTTTCAAATGACATAGGTCATGTCACTGTTGAGCATTAGGATCAGCGTCCATACCATTGGTCAACTCCAATCTTCGGTGGTCGAAAACACCAAGTTGGCCGTCGATTTCGACATAACCGTCAAAGGACGACTTGTACAACTCGTCAAGAGCTTTCAAATGACATATGTCATGTCACTGTTGAGCATTAGGATCAGCGTCCATAGCATTGGTCAACTCCAATCTTCGGTAGTCGAAACCACCAAGTTGGCCGTCGATTTCGATATAACCGTCAAAGGGTGACTTGTACAACTCCTCAAGAGCTTCCAAATGAGATAGGTCATGTCACTGTTGAGCATTAGGATCAGCGTCCGTAGCATTGATCAACTCCAATCTTCGGTGGTCGAAAACACCAGGTTGGCCGTCGATTTCGACATAACCATCAAAAGGTGACTTGTACAACTCGTCAAAAGTTTTCAAATGACATAGGTCATGTCACTGTTGAGCATTAGGATCAGCGTCCATAGCATTGGTCAATTCCAATCTTCGATGGTCGAAAACACCAAGTTGGCCGTTGATTTCGGCATAACCGTCAAAGGACGACTTGTACAACTCGTCAAGAGCTTTTAAATGACATATGTCATGTCACTGTTGAGCATTAGGATCAGCGTCCATAGCATAGATCAACTCCAACCTTCGATGGTCGAAAACACCAGGTTGGCCGTCGATATCGATATAACCATCAAAAGGTGACTTGTACAACTCGTCAAGAGCTTTTAAATGACATAGGTCATGTCACTGTTGAGCATTAGGATCAGCGTCCATAGCATTGATCAACTCCAATCTTCGGTGGTCGAAAACACCAAGTTGGCCGTCGATTTCGACATAACCGTCAAAAGGTGACTTGTACAACTCCTCAAGAGCTTTCAAATGACATAGGTCATGTCACTGTTGAGCATTAGGATCAGCGTCCATACCATTGGTCAACTCCAATCTTCGGTGGTCGAAAACACCAAGTTGGCCGTCGATTTCGACATAACCGTCAAAGGACGACTTGTACAACTCGTCAAGAGCTTTCAAATGACATATGTCATGTCACTGTTGAGCATTAGGATCAGCGTCCATAGCATTGGTCAACTCCAATCTTCGGTAGTCGAAACCACCAAGTTGGCCGTCGATTTCGATATAACCGTCAAAGGGTGACTTGTACAACTCCTCAAGAGCTTCCAAATGAGATAGGTCATGTCACTGTTGAGCATTAGGATCAGCGTCCGTAGCATTGATCAACTCCAATCTTCGGTGGTCGAAAACACCAGGTTGGCCGTCGATTTCGACATAACCATCAAAAGGTGACTTGTACAACTCGTCAAAAGTTTTCAAATGACATAGGTCATGTCACTGTTGAGCATTAGGATCAGCGTCCATAGCATTGGTCAATTCCAATCTTCGATGGTCGAAAACACCAAGTTGGCCGTTGATTTCGGCATAACCGTCAAAGGACGACTTGTACAACTCGTCAAGAGCTTTCAAATGACATTTGTCATGTCACTGTTGAGCATTAGGATCAGCGTCCATAGCATAGATCAACTCCAACCTTCGATGGTCGAAAACACCAGGTTGGCCGTCGATATCGATATAACCATCAAAAGGTGACTTGTACAACTCGTCAAGAGCTTTTAAATGACATAGGTCATGTCACTGTTGAGCATTAGGATCAGCGTCCATAGCATTGATCAACTCCAATCTTCGGTGGTCGAAAACACCAAGTTGGCCTTCGATTTCGACATAACCGTCAAAAGGTGACTTGTACAACTCCTCAAGAGCTTTCAAATGACATAGGTCATGTCACTGTTGAGCATTAGGATCAGCGTCCATAGCATTGGTCAACTCCAATCTTCGGTGGTCGAAAACACCAAGTTGGCCGTCGATTTCGACATAACCGTCAAAGGACGACTTGTACAACTCCTCAAGAGCTTTCAAATGACATAGGTCATGTCACTGTTGAGCATTAGGATCAGCGTCCATAGCATAGATCAACTCCAACCTTCGATGGTCGAAAACACCAGGTTGGCCGTCGATTTTGATATAACCATCAAAAGGTGACTTGTACAACTCGTCAAGAGCTTTTAAATGACATAGGTCGTATCACTGTTGAGCATTAGGATCAGCGTCCATAGCATTGATCAACTCCAATCTTGGGTGGTCGAAAACACCAAGTTGGCCGTCGATTTCGACATAACCGTCAAAAGGTGACTTGTACAACTCCTCAAGAGCTTTCAAATGACATAGGTCATGTCACTGTTGAGCATTAGGATCAGCGTCCATAGCATTGGTCAACTCCAATCTTCGGTGGTCGAAAACACCAAGTTGGCCGTCGATTTCGACATAACCGTCAAAGGACGACTTGTACAACTCCTCAAGAGCTTTCAAATGACATAGGTCATGTCACTGTTGAGCATTAGGATCAGCGTCCATAGCATAGATCAACTCCAACCTTCGATGGTCGAAAACACCAGGTTGGCCGTCGATTTTGATATAACCATCAAAAGGTGACTTGTACAACTCGTCAAGAGCGCTTTTAAATGACATAGGTCGTATCACTGTTGAGCATTAGGATCAGCGTCCATAGCATTGGTCAACTCCAATCTTCGGTGGTCGAAAACACCAAGTTGGCCGTCGATTTCGATATAAGCGTCAAAAGGTGACTTGTACAACTCCTCAAGAGCTTTCAAATGACATAGGTCATGTCACTGTTGAGCATTAGGATCAGCGTCCATAGCATTGGTCAACTCCAATCTTCGGTAGTCGAAACCACCAAGTTGGCCGTCGATTTCGATATAACCGTCAAAGGGTGACTTGTACAACTCCTCAAGAGCTTCCAAATGAGATAGGTCATGTCACTGTTGAGCATTATTATCAGCGTCCATAGCATTGGTCAACTCCAATCTTCGGTGGTCGAAAACACCAAGTTGGCCGTTGATTTCGACATAACCGTCAAAGGGCAACTTGTACAACTCGTCAAGAGCTTTCAAATGACATATGTCATGTCACTGTTGAGCATTAGGATCAGCGTCCATAGCATTGGTCAACTCCAATCTTCGGTGGTCGAAACCACCAAGTTGGCCGTCGATTTCGACATAACCGTCAAAGGGCGACTTATACAACTCTTCAAGAGCTTTCAAATGACATATGTCATGTCACTGTTGAGCATCGGGCCAGACTCCATAGTAATCCGCCCAAGGTCCTTTGATGGTTTGCCCCTGAGCCTTATTTACTGTCATAGCAAAGCAAACTTTTAGTGGAAACTGTAAACGTTTGAATTCAAACGGTATATCATTTGGTATTAATGGTATTCGTGGAATAAATACAGTTTCCCCTTTGGCACACCCAGTTAATATAGTGGCTTCTACTATATTGCAATGTAACGCTTTCACTTGCAGTCTCGTGCCGTTACAAAGTTTTGGTGGTTTTAAATTTCGCAGCAACATTATTGGAGTGCCCACACGCAGAATAAGCTTTATGATAAGGCAATCCTGGCGGTTTCAATGAATTTAAGAATTCTACCGGGTAGTTAGTAGCGTCGTCTGTATTAACCACAGTATCAATCGAAGTATATATCTTTTCTTCACCCTCAAACGACTTGAGCAGGATATCGTTGATAGCTGCGGCTTGATCGTTTTTTGGAGTAAGTATGGCACGCTCACATAACCATTCAATAGGCTTATCATGTATGTCAATAATGTCTGGATAAACTTTAGACAGTAACTCTTGAACCGTAGTAACAACTGTGCATAATTCATCCGGGATGGTTATCATACCATCAAACGATTGAATATCACCATTACCGATTCTAAGAAGGAGATCAGAAAATCTACCAGCAGACACATCCCCGCCTAAATGAGCTCTCATATTTTTAGACAGTTTAAGTATATTAACCTGGGGCCACAAAAAAGATTTCTTAATACACGACTTTACTTCGTCAGCTCTGGTTCCTTTTGGCACCACTGGTAGAGTCTGCCGAAAGTCTCCGGCCAGCAATACTGTTACGCCACCCATTAGTTTTGTATTACCCCTTATATCCCTTAGTGATCTGTCTAAGGCTTCAATACCACCTTTATGTGCCATAGTAATTTCGTCCCACACTATTATTTTTGTACTCCTTAACACTTCAGCAAAATCACTTTGTTTGGAGATGTTGCAAATGGGAGTCTCGGTAGTAATTAAATTTAGTGGTAACTTAAAAGTGGCAGTTTGACCACTTGCTAGAACCTACTTCCAACTCCATACAAACATTTATACCGCTAGTTTACCCTCTTAGGGGTTTTTATAATTCCATTTAGTAATCCTTATCTACGATAAATAAAAAACTTACATGTAATATTTTAAGCAAATGCATCAAAGGAATAAAAAAAGTCATAGAACAAACTGTCTACCCCTAAAATAACGATTTAGGGGTGGATTTTCCAAAATGTTTTTCGCTGGTAGTTACTTTTGTTATATAGAGAACCTACATGCAAAATTTGAAGCAAATACATCAAAGAAATAAAAAGTTGCATGTAAGCGATCATTCCCTAATTTACGCTCTTAGGGGTGGAATTTCCAAAATTCCTTTTGCAATCCTTATCTACGTTAAATATATAAAGAACCTACATGCAAGATTTGAAGCAAATCCTTTAAAAAATTAAACAAATATTATAAATCTTTCAACCCCTAATTTACCCTCTTCGGGGTGGAATTTCCGAAATTCCTTTTGTAATCTTTAACTACGTTAAATTAAGAACCTAAATGTAAAATTTGAAGCAAATACATTAAAGGAATTTAAAAAGTCATACAAACTTTCAACCCCTAAATTACCTTATTAGGGGTAGATTTTCCGAAACTTTTTTAATTAGTGGTTATTTTCTTTGTATAAATAACCTACATGCAAAATTTGAAGCCAATACATCAAAGGAATAAAAAGTTGCATATAAGCGATCATCCCCTATTTTACGCTCTTAGGGGTGGAATTTCCAAAATTCCTTTTGTAATCTTTATCTACATTAAATAAAGAACCTACATGCAAAATTTGAAGCAAATCCATTAAAGAATTTTAAAAAAATTGTAAAACTTTCAACCCCTAATTTACTCTCTTAGGGGTGGAATTTCAAAAAATCCTTTCTTAGCGGATGTTTACGTCATAGCATCTACTTGCATGCCAAATTTCAGCTCGATCCGTCCAGTAGTTTGGGCTGTGCGTTGATCCCTCACTAACCACTTTGAGTTTTATATATATATATATATATATAAGATTTGTAAAAGTAGGTAAAATAAAGTTGGTTCATTAATTCATTATTCTCAATGTTAGTGTGGTATCTGTTAGACCACTTTCAACTGTTCGGTAGGTTTATCCAACAATATCGCGCCAGTTGGTGTCTACTGCTTAGGTAGGTACTCGTACATGCGGTCGCTGCGCACGAATGTCAATGAATAGTTTTTACTTTATGGTATGGGTAACCTCAGGATTGTATGTTTACGTGTATTTGCAAGTTAGTAGTACCTTTAAGAAAGTGCTCTACCGCCAATTATGGGGTACCTAGGTAGATTAAACCTCTAGTTTTTTTATGAAACATTGCGAAGATGGTCGATGTCGGTCTGTGTAGACGTCATCGGAGTCGTGACGTGTACTCGTGTCGGGCGCGCGCGGTGCGCGGTGGGGCGGCGCGGTAGGTAGAGCGCGCGCCCGGCCCGGCCGGCGCGGCCGGGGCTACGACCTGTACAGTGTACAGCTGTTTGCAACATTTTGACTCCGCGCGGCCGCGCTTCAACCATTGCACATTTTATTTATTTTTGTATTTAATACGTTATTTAATTAAATAATCACACAGATGCGTTTCTGGTGTGTACTACTTACTAGTTATACCCTACCTGAAAAGTTGAAAAAAACGAGATGTTTATCGAAATTTAATCCGCACGAAATTTCTAGCCTCATATTATGTGTTCAGAAGCATGGTCTGAGTACCCCCTTTCAGTTTTCGGAAGTAGTCTGCTTACACCGGTTATACTGCATAGAACTTGGCACTCATTTAGATCTCCATTATTTTTGCGGCGAAGCCCACAGCTAAGCATACATTTTACCCGACTGCGACAGAAGGAGGGTTATGTTTTTCGATTGTATGTATGTAGGTATGTCCATTTCTTTGGTACGCCCTACAGCCCAAACGGCTGGATGGTTTTTGACGTTTTTGACATATAAGGTGCCGGTGGATTTGTCTAAATTGTAGTAGTGACATAGGCTATATAAATTTTCAATATGGCGCCCGCAAATGGCGGAATGGGGGAGGGAGTTGAATTTTTTTTTCTTACCGTAGCAATATGAGTGTCAAAATGAAAGCTAGTAAAAATACCAGTTCAATAAAAGTACTGAAAAGTATGAAATCAAAATATCAAAAAACCCGACTGCGTAAAAATACTCTATTTATAAATTAAAAAGAATAAAACGAAAAATAATACAGTCGGGACCCATGTTGGATAAGAATGAGTCTAGGTTATTTAATAGGTCCCGACTGTAAAAGTAGCTATATCGCGTATTTAAATATATTAATTTTGTTATAGTTTAAGTCAATTACTTTCTACGCATTTTCCCTTCAGTTCAGATCAACCAGACTTGTTTTATTCTTTTTAGTTTTTAATAAGAGTATTTTACTTAAGTTTTTTTGTTGACATTTATGTTTTTGGTGGGATTTTAATTACATCTACCGATTTGACTTTTTCAAATAGTTTTTTTAATGTACTTATTATATTTTTTAATAAAATAAAATTCATGGTGACTGAAATAGGAAGTGGAGAATAAAAATGCTAGATGTGTTGTTTCATTAGTAGATTTAACGGAACAACATTTGTTATATTTAAAAATAATAAAAAATGTAAAACCCTAGCTACTACGCAAATTCGACTGAATCGATTTTTTAAAAACTTAGCTAAGAACCGCCGCAAGAAAACTGGCTTCCGAATGTAAAAAACCTCATCGAAATCGGTCTATCCGTTTGAGGGCTACGGTGCCACAGACAGAAACTCACAAACACAGTCATCGACGTCAAACGTATTACGAGTATGTATTAACTCTTTTGCGTCGGGGTTTAAAAATATCCCATAAAAAACATTCTGTAAAAAACTAGCCAAGTCTCGATGGAGCTGCTTGTTTATCTCT
This sequence comes from Cyclophora albipunctata, assembly GCA_963082685.1. Taxonomy (NCBI): domain Eukaryota; kingdom Metazoa; phylum Arthropoda; class Insecta; order Lepidoptera; family Geometridae; genus Cyclophora; species Cyclophora albipunctata. The sequence continues at coordinate 12,696,725 of OY720112.1, read as the reverse complement.
AAAAAGTAATGATATCTAGACAAAGTCGTGCCAAGTTTAAGGTTCCTTACTGCGATTTATTTTTTATTTATAGTTAACTAGCGACCCGCCCTCGCTTCGCTTCGGGTAATCAAGATTTCATGTAGGAAAATCGGGATAAAACATTGCGTGTCTCCCGCAGGAATATACACAATCAAAATTTCAAGTGGGAAATTGAAGATAAAATATTACATGTCTCGCGCGAGTATATATGTATACACAATCAAGATTTCATGTGAGGAAGAATTCGGGATAATACCTACATAGCGCGTCTTCGTCGTTCATAGTTCGTAGGTAGGTATATCCCCGCGCGCTTTGACCGCACGAAACAGTAAGTAGTAGCCATAAGAGACCCGCCATCGAGCATTATTATTTTGTAAGCAGTGCCCCGCGGTTTTACCCGCATTGTGCCCGTTCCCGTGGGAATTTTGGTTTTTTTTTACATAAAAACCTTCCTCTTGAATTACTCTACCTATTACAAAAAACCGCATCAAAATCCGTTGCGTAATTTTAAAGATTTAAGCATACAGACAAACAGACACGAAACAGAGACGACTTTATTTTATACTATGTAGTGATATTTCTCATCATAACTCTGAAACTAACTGTCCGATTTTAATAATTTAAAGAGGTATACAAAGAAACATAATTAACCTTGATTGTAGAGCCATTTATTTTGATGTAGATTCATATCATCATATGAATATCATCAACTTAAAATTACACTCCTTTTTTAACTAATTAATTTTAACTAAAAACGGTTATTGTGGCTTAACTATAATAGTTAGACATATGCCCTCGCGAATTTATTTGTTCGCAATGATATGTACTTTGATTGTGTAGAACATTGTTTTTGTGTATCATCAATAGATTTAGTAGCGCACGCCAATAACCAATTTTTTTAGGCATGTTTTTCATACCTTGGGTTACATATACCCGCGTTGTGCCCGTTTCCGTGGGAATTTCGGGAATTTTTTTACATAAAAACCTTCCTCTTGGATCACTCTACCTATTACAAAAAACCGCATCAAAATCCGTTGCGTAATTTTAAAGATTTAAGCATACAGACAAACAGACAAACAGACACGAAACAGAGACGACATTATTTTATACTATGTAGTGATGTCGTGTGACTTGGCCGTTGACTTGTACCCACATACGTATAAGGCCCATCGCAGACGACAGACTATCCGTGACGCACTTTTTAGTCTGTGAAAATAGAACCTATGTAATTATATGCAGTAACGCACACGACGCGCAAAAATCCGCGACAATCCGCGACCGAATTTTTGTGCGCCGCAGACTCGATCGCACAAAAAGTCTGTCGTCTGCGATGGGCCTAAAGAATATTCAAATTATATTCTCAACAAACATTCATGCTACGTAATCCTCTGTGTAAAAATGTGTTGAACATTCACCTTTATATTTGAATTTACATCAAGGGTACGGCCAAGTCACACAACATTAACTATAAATAAAAAAGAAATTGCAGTAAGGAACCTTAAACTTGGCACGACTTTGTCTAGATTTCATTACTTTTTAGAGATAAACAAGCAGCTCTATCGAGACTTGGCTAGTTTTTTAAAGAATGTTTTTTATGGGATTTCACTTCTTTTTGTAGAAACGCGGGCTTATTGATTTATTTTATTAGATTTTCTTATTTGACACAGTTTTTTAACATCAAATGAAGCGGTATCTGGTCTTATCCAGAGGATCTCAAATAGGGGCTTGAAAATGCGGCGAAATGGTTCCAGTAAAGGATGGTACGGCAGTGTTTGCTTCGCGCTCGACTTGGCGGGGGCACTGCCGTGCCCCCAGATAAACACTGTTATCTTCAGTCCAGTGTTATAATAATCGCAAAACATCTAGTCCGATCTGAACACGAGGCGTAAACCTGCGCAGAAGTGAAAAATGGGTATCAGCGGGGCCCCCCTAGCGGGGAACATGCCACGTGACCGCCCTTGACAAATCACAGCATAAAGCGTATTTTAATTAGTGTGCTTTCGTTCTCTGTGTGTCGTAGTCACGTTCGCTAGCTCCACCCACTGAGTACAGTCGCGCGCGATATTTATTAATATATTTATTAGTTATTGCGTATTAAAAAGATTATTATTTAAGATTATTAATTAAGTATTTACCTATATACTTTAGCACTATTCGATAGGAATCTAGAACAATATGTACCTAATCCCAATAGTCAAAATAATTAATTATAAAAAATATAATTCGTACATTATGTACGAATTATATTTTTTATAATTGTTGCACTTGACTGTACCGTCGCGGGCCGCCATGGTGCAACTTCAGATCGGACTAGATGTTTTGCGATGATTATACAGTGTATTAAAATAGAGGTCAGTGACGTTAGTGCATATAACTCAATGTAACAAACATCTTTTTTTGTATGACGTTTTTTGTACATTGCGGATGGCAATACAAACTTAAATGTTCTCGCAACTGTTGATAAATTAAATGTAGTATTTGCCAGGAAACATTTTATTTTCTTACTATTAGAAAATAGTGTCCCGTATACCCGGAGTCCCAAATAACACCGGTTAACGGTATGTAATCAAAGTCACCAGCAATCTAAGTCAATTCCTTTCTTCATCGAGTGGATGGTCAACCTGACCAAACCTGGTGTCCGTTATTGAGCCGCCAAAGGCCTCTGACATGGCTCATGTAACGACTACTATCCTTAGAAAGTAACCGGGACCGACGGCTTAACGTGGCCTCCGAAGCACGGATCAAATTCAATAAAGCATCATCATCAGACCCATGATCAGCCATGATCAGCACAGATGATCAGACCACCAAGTGCTGCCAACTAGGTGGCAACACTGGTATTGTCGACAGATGACAAGCACAATGTCAAAACTCAATTTGTCAATGTCAAACAAATGTCAACGAACTAACGAATTATGTACCTATTTACTATTTTTTAATTTAAGGATTTTCAATTTTTCAGTTTTCAAAGGTCTGATCGGTCGGCTATTTCCTTTTACTTCTAATATCTTTAAACACAACAAAAGTAAATTGGTAAATTGGCGGTTTCATTGGTTTGTCCCGAATTGAAAGCAACAGTTATCGTATCCTTAAAATTGTTTATTAATCATATATGGTTGTTTGTTGTCGGTAATAAAAATCGAACAAAACGGGCAGCAGTGTGTTAAAATCGATATAGACATGGCTTCCTGCTTAGATGCAAATAGTTCATTTGAAGCGGAACATTCGTCGGCAAGCAGCGAGTCGCGAGCCGCGGCCGCCGAGACGTCCCCGACGAGCGAGCAGCGCGCGCGCGCCGAGCGGAACCGGCTCCGCGCGCGCGAGCTGCGGGACCAGCGCCGCGCGAGGCTGCGTCCCGACCCGCCGCCGTAAGGACTATTTAAATTATGCACTTTAGTTTATTCAAAGGCTACCTTGGTTTTATAATAAAATGGAACTAAATCGTTAGAAATGCAACAACAACAATAAGTTTCAGTTGTTCTATATCTCTTTTTGTTTACCTATGTTTAGCGACTGGATACTGATGTTTTATCTTTATTAAGTTGAAGATCCAAATTGTAAATAATTATACAATTCCATAAAAAAGCAATAGAAAGTTTGAGATAACATATTTTTCATTTTTGATGAACTTCCATTTGATTCCAGAGGAAGGTTTATATGTATAAAAATTCTCGATATTTCTACGGGAATAGGCACAACACGGCCGCGGGCTCTGCCAGTGTAAAATAAAAGCAAAGTGTGCTCATATGCATTATTTATTTGAAAATCACAGTTCACTTATTCCTAGTCCCAAAAACATTTGTGTGTAATGTTGAGCAGATTAGGGTGACAGAGTACATTTTGACATTTACTTACAACTAGCAGGCCCTCGTAGTTTCATCTGCATTGTAGATGTTCACACAGGAATTTTGGGATAAAATGTATCCCCTATTAATTAATTTAATATACCTGTAAGTAAAGTTTCATCTAAATCCGTTAAGTAGTTTTTGCTGTGAAAGTGTAACAAACATACATCCTCACGAACTATAGCATTTATAATATTAGTAGGACTTATGTAACAAAGTGTCAAAACATGTGTTTCTAGGGAAGGTCACAAAAACATATCTACAATACCTATTATCAGATGGCAGATTAATCACGATAGCAAAAAAATATATTTGGGGCATAAACAAACAATGAATTAGAATATATACAAAACACAATCTACTATCTGAGATTCCTGGTAGAGATAGGTTGTTGGGATCAGACATTAGGTAGGTTATTGGAACCAGTTGTTAGAACCATGTTTATTGTTTACAGGCAAAAATCAAATGGCGTTAGCAGCGGTGGCTTTATTCCGGAATCGAAGGAGCCAGAGCCGGTGAAGCGCGCCGCGCCGCGGCTCGCGCCCGTGCTGGACCCCATGGAGCGCCCCCACTGCGAGCACTGCGGCATGCCGTTTGAACACTCGCATCTGCTCGAGACTTTCGATTTTGCGGCGTGCGATGGGTGCCGGGACGATGAAGGCCCGCATTCGTTACTGACTCGTACAGAGGCCAAAACCGAATATTTGCTGCAAGACTGCGACTTGGATTTACGGCAGCCGCCGCTGCGCTGCCTGCGGCGCCGCAACCCGCACTCGGCACGCGGCGACATGCGGCTGTACCTGCGCGCGCAGGTGGAGCAGCGCGCGCTGCTCGTGTGGGGCTCGGAGGCGGCGCTGGAGGCCGAGGCGGAGCGGCGCGAGGAGGCGCGGCTGCGCTCCAAGCAGCGCCGAGGCGCCAAGCGGATGCGTGCGCTGCGCTTCGACGTGCGCTCGGCGCTCTTCCGCAACACGCATCACAAACACGAACATAGATTTGGGGATGAAAGATATGACGCCGACACCGACTTATACGAGCATGTCTGTATAGAATGTGGCCATCGGGAAACATATGAGAAAATGTAAGGAGTTCCTATGACTTTAGATGGAGAACTGAAACTTGAGATTATATCTAGTACCTTTAGTTTGTAAAACTGAATAATGCAATTATTGTTTATTTCCACATTTTAAGATTTTGATGCCAATTTTAGTCCAATGATTATTGTTTAAAGAACAAAATCATTAGGTACCAATATTACCAATATACCTATTAGAACTAAAAAGTAAGTACATATTTTGGTTTAATGGTCTATCTGAACAGTCTTAAATGTATGAGTAATGTTTAGTTAGTAATGGAATGCATATAGTGCTTGTATTTTATGTAGGTAATAAATTAATATTTTTTATACGGATTGATTGGATTTTCGGGATAAAAAGAAACTTAAGATGTTAGACTCCTTTGAAAGAGCCTGTTCAATGAAAATGAATTAACTAGCACTTCCAGAGATTAGATAGATTATGATCAAACAAAGAGCACAGCTTCAATGTGATATAGAATTGTTTATTATGTTTGTTTATGTAAGTTTGTGGATGTGGGAAATTTTTATTTTCTCTCTCTGTGCTGGTCTTAGGAAAAATATATGTAATAATGTATAATAAATTGTAAAAACATTAACAAAAGCCTGTAGACTCGTTTTATTATTATTTTTTATACCTGAGATTTGTTGACTAAAAGGCTCCGAGCCAGTAGAACTCAAAATTATTAAACATGCAGTAGAATGTTATCTGGTAACTTCCTATATTCTACTCTAGACCAGGGTTAACCAACCTGGGGTCTACAGGCCTATCATGCCAGGGATTGTACTCTGCCGCAGAGCCACTATGATAGAAACTGCTCAATTATAATTGATTAAAAATAATGTATATCAAACGTACATTTAATGTGCTTACTTAGGGCTGTAATTTTTATTTTTCATATTTCTTCTTTATCATTTTTACTCTCAAATAACAGTTTACAGTAACAAGTAACAAGTTAATCAACTTACAGGGTCAAATTTTAAAAGTAAATTTTAAAAAATGCATTCCAATATACAAATTTAATAAAGTGGTCCACAGACGATATTGTAATTTTACTCGGGCACTGCACCTGACAAATATTGGGAATCCCCGTTCTAGACCAATTTACTGTTTCTGTGTTCATGAACCAACTTCTGTGAATCATATTTTATGCTTGGAATTTAAGTTTAATTCTTAGCATGACCATATGCCTTGGATTGCTCGGCTCTGCTCCGATAATATTAGTAAAATATAACCTTAAGCTTTTATAATTAATCAATCTACTATTCATAAAAAACAAAAATATGAATAGTCACCTCTCTTCAAATAAAACTTGTAGATGGACAAATGTGTTTAATCATATATTTTTTTATAAATAGGTTTTGCTTCAACAACTCTTTTTATACAGCTTTTAAATCTTCTGGTAATTCATTCTTAGGATGTTTGTTCTCAAAATGTTGTTTATATGTTTTAGGATCCGGCATTTGAGCCTGAAACATGTGTAAATGTTGGCAAATTTGGCAATAGACTGCAATACATTGCAACACAGTGGTGGTAACATCATGGTCTCACCTTGCAGACTGCACAGACGTGCACGAGGGCTTTTTGAGCAGCTTTCTTTTGATCCGTCGCGCTATGGCCTTGTTGTTTTTTAAGTTTTGACATTTTCTCTGCAGCTTTAGCCTGAGATTGAAGTTTTTGTTGTCCTCGCGCCATGTCCCTTTTGAATAAATGTTTAGTGATAAAAGTATGGTGTTTTTAGATAGATTAGCTTCCAATATGTTACATTATTTTACCACGTTTTTGTTTTGTAATTAGGTAGGTACAGTACTTCGTACTCGTATACAACAAAGAGTATGTTGATGATTAAAATAGTAATAGTGAAAACAAACCTCTTTACTCGTAATATTCGATAAACCCTAGTAAGTGATTAAACTATGTATAATTATAACTAAGTACCCTATTGAAATAAGCAACAACAAGTTGATTGGTTTGGTAGAATATGGTAAGAATACCTCAAAGAATTAGTAAAAATTACAGTGAAATAAAATGAAAACACGCACGCACACAACCAACACAACAATAACCAATCAACTCACTCAGATCCAAAGAGAAGAGAGGACAGTGACTGAACTGAATGATTACAATGTTGAATGTGATTACAACTGTGGTGTGGTGTTCACATGCGTGGCAGGTACGGTTACTTCGACAACTGTAGTACACAAGTAAAGTAACCTGGCAAGAATGTTCATTCTGGTTTCTGTTGTGTATTGTTGATCGAAGGGTTTCTTAAATTAAAACGAACACTTAATTTTGAATTGAGTCTATGTTTATCTACACTAATGTTGTAACATTCTACTTATGTTTCCAATACTTGACTTATAATTACTACTGTTATAGCGCAGACAACAAAACACTCAATATAAGCAATTTCACATGATGGTATAATATCCACATCGATATCGTAAAATCTCATTATAACATCGCGCGCTCGCTCCTGATTGGCCCTGCGCGAGCTGCGCTCTCATTGGTTAGATTTTAATGGCAAGTTCACTGTGACAATCAATACACGTACGCATGAAAAATTATTGTCAGCTTTTACTCTTGTTGTTTGATTTAATTGCATTAGTGAAGATAAAGTACCTGCATATAACACGGGTATTAAAATTTTAAACCCTTCAATAAATGACAGTTGCATAAACTACTATTATTGATACAGTTCGCTTTTATTTTACATTTTTATCTGACGTTTCGGCCCTTTACAGGAACTGTGGTCACAGAAGACTAGTCTACAAAATAAGTATGTTCATTTCTAGAAGTATTCTCCGAGATGTGCATGAATAAAAATATTGCTATACAGTCAGCGTTTTTAGGCATAATAATATCTATTAGGTATTGGAACGAAGTTCCTTATCGCGGGTTACGAAAGGGGGCTAGCCGGAAAATGGTAACGACATTTTTTAGGCAAGAGAGGGACAGACAGAGAAACTTGCGCATGCCAGAGAGAGACAGACAGAGAAACATGCGCGAGAGAGACAGACAGAGAAACTTGCGCACGCCAGAGAACGCTCTTATAGAAAGCAAGCTAGATATTTTCGTTTCGTCTTTCTATTTCGCATTGAACAGTGTGGTGTCGCGACGATTATTTTTATTGATAATAAATAAACTTCGTTCTATCCGGGTGTCCCTTGACACCTCTCAAGTTTTTTTATTTTAAAAAAACATAGGGATCCATACTCAAATTTGAATAATGTAATACAAGGTATGAAAAACATTAATGCCAAAGAAATTAATTATTGGCGTGCGCTGCTATAACTATGATACATAAAAATTATGTTCTACACATTTAAAGTACTTAATTATTACCAAATAAGTTGTGTAAGTCTGTGACATACGGACAGACAGACAGACAGACATGGCGAATTTATAAGGGTTCCGTTTTTAGCCATTTGGCTACGGAACCCTAAAAATGCCGCGACGAGACGCGACATGTACAGCTTGCTGTCCTCCGGCCTCTGGCGAATGAATGTTCAAGTGACAGTCGCGGCGAACAAGCTGACGAACATAGACGAATGCAGAGGAAATCAGAGGAATAGACACGATACCATGGACTTATTACTAAAATCTGGACTGAGCTCTAGCAGCCGAAAAACGAGCCGAGCGAGATGTTGAGAGCCGATGCTGTTTGTCACTTTCTAATAGGATGACCACACTTTTTCGTTAGGTGGGACAAATATTATAATGAAATAATATTTGTTTTAAAAAATAAAATGAGGAACTTTCCAATTAATTTAATTCTCTGCAGTTACGTTCAAGTTTTAGCGCCATCTATTTTATAAGTGCATGTAAGAAAATCTCCCGTAGGGGCGTTTTCTTTAAGAAAATTTTGTTCTTTATAGCTTACTAGCGGCGCCCCGTGGTTTTACCCGCGTTGTGCCTGTCCCGTGGGAATTTTGGGAATTTTTATACATATAAACCTTCCTCTTGAATCACTCTACCTATTACAAAAAACCGCATCAAAATCCGTTGCGTAATTTTAAAGATTTAAGCATACAGACAAACAAACAGACAAACAGACAGACAAAAATAGCGACTTTATTTTATACTATATAGTGAATAGATGGTGCTTTGTGAATTTGAAATCGAACTATCTACTGAGGTGAAACTAAAAAAAGATAGTCCGATTTTACATAAAAAAGCATAATGTTTATATAAAAGAAATTGTTGTAATTTAAATAAATTTTTATTAACACTTAAAAAATATTACTTATAAATATATAGTAACCCATTTTTAATCCTCATAAATCATTCGAGGAGTGATTGCTTGCACTTATGGTCACCCTACATAACAAATTTACAATTTTTCCCTTATTTGGCTTACCTGTGAAAGGATATCCCGCAACCACCATAGGATTCAGCAGGCAGCAGCACCATAGGATACAGCACTTTTTAACCATTTCAATAAGCTAATCTCCCAAAATTGCATAAAATAAAACAAATAGGTAGATATTCACGAGAAGACGAGAATTCAAAGTCGCCATGACAAATTCAAAGGGTTACTAGAGAAATTATTAATAATTTTACCAAATAGTTCTAAATAATTATGGCTCTGCAGGTATTTCAGAATATTAAGTCAATGGAAGTATTATAAAGCTAAGTAAGTAATTAATAAATTTAATCTACACTAATGTTGTAACATTCTACTTATGTTTCCAATACTTGACTTATAATTACTACTGTTATAGCGCAGACAACTAAAACACTCAATTTAAGCAATTGCACATGATGTTATAATATCATTATAATTTAACATTATAACATCATTATAACGCGACCAATTAACCTGGCGAGCCTTATGTCAAAATCCTCATACTAGTTGTATAAAATTTTGATATTAGGCTGGCTTTTTAAAATAGTTGGGTTATACGTGAAAACTTCGTCGAAACTACATACACAAAACTCTTTGGTAAGATCTCGCTCGCTCCTGATTGGCCCTACGCGCAGCTGCGCTCTCATTGGTTAGATTTTAATGGCGGCAAGTTCACTGTGACAATACACGTACCTACGCGTGAATTTAATGTTTCGCAATGTGTTTTGTTTTTAAAATTTTGTTTGATTAATTGCATTAAATAGTGAAGATAAAGTAGTGTATGCAACTGCATATAACACGGGTATTAAAACACTCGTTACTATTATGAAACTCGCTGCGCTCGTTTCATAAACTCACACTCGTGTTTTAATACCCTTCTTTATATGACGTTGCATAAACTACTATTATCTAATTAAATATTTACTTTATATGTAATATAAGGATAAGCTTAAAGTCAGCGTTGTGAAATAATGTTCTACCAACATGCTACCAACTACCACTTTTCGATCGAATGGCAAGTGTTAGAAAGGGATAAACGGCCTCGGTACTAGCTATCTCTCTTGGCTCGTTTTGCCTCTGTCTATGTTGGTAACCCAAATTGAATCATAATGTAAAGGTGTAAGGTGTGCTTTCGTATTTTTCATTTTTAACAGTCCTCAGTCCAGATTTTAGTAATAAGTCCATGCACGATACCATCAGCTAGATCTACACCACAGACCAGGAAACCGATCTACACTACCGTGAACGTCAGCTGCTGTTAGTCGATGGCACGTCGATGGTTACTCGATGGTGTAGTAGCATAGTGGGGCCTTGGCCACAGAGTATTACTGTTGTACTGTCATCCTGTCACCACAGACCACGAACCAAATCTGTCATCTGTCGTCTACAGATGACACTTGACAACTGTCTGTAGGAACATGCCATAGACCATGGTATTAATACGTTTTTAAATACTAGGTATTAATACGTTTTTAAAGAATAAATTCTAATGCTTTGTGATTTTACTTTTGGTAATGGCAACTGTGCGAGCGGGACACAGGGCTCTCTAATGCCTCTCATGCGAGACGTTTTCTCTTTTTGGTTCGATTAAGTAATATTAAGACATATGACTATGTCATAGAGTTTAATATTATTAGTACACAATCCAGTTTGTATACTAAATCCATGGTCAGAACATACCCAAAATTGAATTGAACAAAATCACCACAAAAATCACCTGTGCTGGCTGTGGAAATCAGGTCCTGTCCTGTCAGTCACGGTAGGCAAAACGAACTCGATGGTGATGATAATCTGTCTCTTTCTTTTGTTTGAAATCTAAGAACGACAACACAATCTGCCGCCAAGCCAATCACCCACCACCTATCTTGTCACTTTGAATGTATGGACTTGTCGGTCTATCTTTGTTTCCTGGTCTGTGGGGAAAATGGAAATGACAAAACTTGAACCAATAGACTATATAACCTAGCTAGACCCTCTAGCCAGGCCGTCGCAAGTTCGAGTGCTTGGTGAGCACCATAGTGAACATAAATCTATCTCTTTCTTTGGTTCGAAAATCTAAGCAGGACAACACGATTCAGGGGCGACGTGCATGGTGATTGGTGGGTGAAACCACAGAGTGAACATGCAAAAGTACGCACACAGTCAGAGTGAGTGTATTTATTGTATTTTACGTCATCCATCTTGATGTTTTCACTTCAATTCAATCAATCTGTTTTCCCGGCATTTTGTTTTGTCGAACAAAAAGATATTACGTTGGCAAAAATTGCAAATTGGTCGAAAAGCTTCATTGAAATTTTGTACAAAACAGTTACAAACCTAATTCCAGTGTTTGATTCATGTGTGTTTCAAGTAATATTGGTTCCAGAGGCTACAATTTCAATTGGGCTTTTGAAAAAAAATTTTTTTTGTGATACATGGAAAGATTATATATTAGTTTTATAACTAAACTATTTTTATATTATTTTTTTCGCAATAATTCAAAAGTTATTTCAAAATAAAAATTAATTTTTGAATCCAGTACCGAAAACACTCGGACAACTCCCGAACAAACCAGAGTGCGTGTGACGTCATAATGTATAGCCCCATTCGGTTACACGTGCAATAGCCGTAAACGCTGTACGTACTTATGGTTAAATAGCTATACATTATCACGTCACAACCACGGTGACCAATTATGGCGCGTTTATAGTCACGTGATTTTTATTCAATTTTTAATTGTTTATAATTAATTGAAAAAATATTTTTTTAAAGTTTTTTGCATTAAATATCAATATTATTAATAATAAAGTTTTAAAATACATAAAAAAAATCAATTATTTTTTTTCAAAAGCCCAATTATATCTGTGTCGTATACAATGCTTAAACAATGCAATATTTCAAGACAATATTAATAATAGAAGCGCTTGATAGTCATCGGAAATGCACCAAATGAAGGAAGTGATTTGTAAGTACAATCACAATTACAATTTAGAAGGTTAATTACGTGACGACAAGTTCTTAATTCAGTATATTGTGTTGTTGTTGTGCCATGTTGAATGTCGTTTACTTTGTACTTTGAGGTTATATACAGAGTACAATAATATAAACAAAGCTTTAGTTGAAGCTACAAACATGAGTTAGGTACCTTCTATCCAAGAAATACAATAATGTGAACTTGTCATGTCAATCAATTGGCGAAAATACTTGTAGAATCTACAATAATAGATGCTACCTTTGATAGGTTAAAATTAATATTTCTTGTTTATTACTGTCATATTCTAATATGTATTACTTTTCTTTCAGTCACACAGAACTGTTAGTTCTCAGTCACCAAATCACTAATGACCCCCAGGAGGTAACAATGCACCTACCAGCGGATCTCATGCAGTTGTATCTATCTACCAAGCACCCCAGCAAGCCCCTCCTCAAAAATATCAATGTGATGCCTATTCACCTCCATTCTAATGCTTGTAGAATACCAGAACATTGTCAAATATGCAAGAGATGAAACCTAATCACAATTGAGGAGACGGTAAATACAACCATTTAGGGTCGATTTCGTCGAGCTGAAAATAACCAAAACAAATCAAAGTGGATAATGTTTTAAACTTTGTTTTAAGTTAGACCAAACAAGCAAATTGCCTTTTGTAGACAAAGTTAAGTTATTGTTCACTCAGTGTACTTGAGATTTGTTTTTATAATGCATAGCATAGCTATTAAATTTTAGCATTTAATATTTTTATCTGCTATCTGAGATTGTCAGTAGTTCTGTTACTGTGAATGGCCATAGGTATTTTGAAAAAACAAACAAAATGTATGCAAACTGTTAATTAAAAAATTTAAAATTGTGAGTGCTGTATTATTTTTTAGTTTTAAGCTGCATTGCCCTAGAACAAGGTTTAGCATGGGAGGGCTAAGAATGTGTATACAAAAATTGTTTGCTTGTGTGAGTGAGATTTGTTTGCGTGTGTGGGTGAAGTAAGACGGGTGACAGTCATCTCCCTCGGCTGCCCCCAAATCAATGGCCGCCTATCGTGTCACTCTCAATGTATGGAGTTGTCCGTCTACCTTTGTTTCCTGGTCTGTGCCTCTAGCTAGCTAGCTTAGCTAGACCCTTGTTTCGTGGTCTGTGGCTAGACCATGGATGGATGGAATAATGAATGAAATTATATAGATTTGTTTTGTTTGTTTCTTTTCTGTGTTTGTTTTGTTTTTAATTTCAATAATCTTAATCTAATTTAAACTCAGCATACTGGTGGTGAGTAAAATATATTTATAACTATATAATATATAATATTATAAAATATAATTAATTACCTATCTCCATTTTGACGTTCTTTTTATCTTGTCCTTCGATCTTGTCCATATAAACTCGTAACTGTGCGAGGCAGTGCGAGGTATGATACAAAATACCCAATTTAATTATAATGAGTGAAATGCCTCCTGTTTATTTATCTCTTGATTATATTTCCAGGTTATGTAGGTTAAGATTACTGTCAACTCGAGATTCCTTCCTGTCCCATACCGAACCAAAGGGCTTAGCACCTACTGGCCTCGCTATGTCACACAACTGTGCTGTTAGGCTGTGCTGTTAGACGGTGGGACAATTAAAGTGAGTAAATAGAGGGTTTGTTTACAAAGCTATATCAAATTTAATTAATTGCTAACTTATCTCCATTCAGATAACCTAAATTCATCTGAAATAGAAGACATAATGCAAGCAATGAATCGATCAATAAAGTGGATGAGTGTGGGATTGGGGCAGTGCAGGACAGTGAGCGACTCCCCATTGCGAAGGCTGCTGGACGAGGCCAGTGCATGGGGTGAAGCCGAACGCAGCCCTGAGCCGGAGCTGCAGTGGGCCACTCAGCCGTACGCCGCGGGGGCGCCGCGGACCGCGTCGCGTCCGGCGGCGGCGCCGCACGAGGCCGCTGTGCTGCTGTTCCCGGGCGAGGGCGCCGTGCGCCCCGGGATGGGCCTGCGCCTGAAGGACGTACCCGCAGCACGTGACCTCTACGATCTAGCTTCTTCCATACTTGGGTGTGTCTGGCCTGCACCATTCATTCTGAATATTTTTCTGAATTCATTAACTGAATGAATTATGGGGACCTATCACCAGTCAAAACACAGAGTTACAAACACATTATTTTTATATACATATTAGTAAGAAATTAAGAATATTAGTAAGATGAAGTTATGATGTTGTTATGCATACATTACATTAAACATTTACTTATTTTTATATTAATTATGTCCGTAACATGATAATTATTTAATGTCAGATGGGATGTGTGGCGCACGTGCACGGAGGGCGAGGCGGGGGAAGCCCGGCGCGCGGCGTGCTCGCTGGTGACGTCGCTGGCGGCGCTGGAGCGCGTGCGCGACGAGCGGCCCGCGGCGCTGCAGCGCGTGCGCGCCGTCGCCGGCTTCGGGCTGGGCGAGCTGGCCGCGCTGTGCTACGCCGGCGCCGTGCCCTTCGAGGCGGCGCTGCGGCTGGCTGAGTTGCGGGCCGCCGCGCTGCGCGCCGCCGCCGCCGAGCGGCCCGCCGCCGCGCTCGCCGTGTGGACGGCACCCGACGCGCGCCTGGGCGCCGCGCTGCATGCTGCGCGCGAGCACGCGGCCGAGGCGGGTGTGGCGGCGCCCGTGTGCGCCGTGTCCGCGTACCTGCACCCGGGCTGCCGCGCGCTGGCGGGCGACGAGGCGGCGTTGGCGTGGCTGGAGCGGCACGCTCGCCGCTACGGGCTGGTGCGGGTGGCGCGCTCGGGCGGCGGCGCGGCGCATTGCGCGCTAGCGGCACGCGCGGGCGACGCGTTGCGCGCGGCGCTGAGCTCGCTGCGGTTGGCGGCGCCGCGCGTGGCCGTGGTGTCTGCGCTGGACGCGCGGCGCGTGCCGGACGCCCGGGGCGCGGCGCGGGTGCTGTGGCGCGGCGTGGCGGCGCCGGTGCGCTGGGAGCAGACGCTGCAGGCGCTGTACGCGCGGCCGGCGGGCGCGGCGTTCCCGCTGTCGCTGACGCTGGGGCCGGGCGGCGCGCTGCGAACCTCGCTGCGTCAGGTCAACGCCCGTGCTTGGGACTCCTCCCTACAGATCGACGTGTGACGATGTGCAATCTGGATGGGCACAGACGTGGTGATGCAAGTTGATGAACTTGACCTGAGACTGTATAGAATCACATAAAATGTAATAAATAGTAAAAAAAAATCTAAATGTACTCGGTACTGTACTGTGTGACTGTAGTATAAGTAGTAAGTGGTATTTAATAAAGTGTCGTTTTAGTAGGTATTTAATGTTACTTAATTAACCTCGATTTTAGAGCAACCTTATTTATTTATATATAGACTAGCTGCGCCCCGCGGTTTCACCCGCGTTGTACCCGTTCCCGCGGGAATTTCGGGATGAAAAATAGATGTTGTCCGATTCCCAGACCTACCCGATATGCACACAAAATTTCATGAGAATCGGTCGAGCCGTTTCAGAGGAGTTCAACCACGGTACCCGTTCCCGCGGGAATTTCGGGATGAAAAATAGACGTTGGCCGATTCTCAGACCTACTCAATATGCTCACAAAATTTCATGAGAATCGGTCGAGCCGTTTCGGAGGAGTACGCGAACAAACACTGTGACACGAGAATTTTATATATAAGATTAATATCATCATATGAATATCATCCACTTTAAAATATAGGTACTTACTATTTTTTTTATCTGACTATTTTTAACTTATTTTTAACAAGAAGTGGTTATTGTGCCTTGAATATAATAGTTAGACATACATAATGCTCTCGCGGGATTCATTGAAGGGAATAGTAATCTATGCTATATAACTATACTCATTTTATAAAGGTCCGATTTGAAAAATTCTTTCAGAGTTGGATAGTCCACTTATCAAGGAAGGCACAACGCGGGTAAATCCGCGGGGCGCTGCTAGTATACACATCTTAAACACATAGATAGAGACAGATAATGTTCATCTGGAATCCACAGGCGCTATCTATATGAGAATGCAGATACTATGTTGTGTAACCATGATTCAAGTTTGTTAAATCGTACGGCGCGTAGATTTTTATAGATGGCGTTACCATTTAAGATTTCCTTTTATTTAGAAATTAGCCACTTTACTCCCGTACGAAAACAAAAGATAAATTACATTAAGTCGAGCTGTGCAACGTTAAGGATATGACATTTAATTTCAAGTGTATATTGAAATCAATTCACTTTTTGTAATAAGATTTATGAACAACCAGCATAAATCTTATTCACTTAGTTCAGCTACTACTCATTAGATGGTGTTATTTGAGTACTTCGTAGACTACACGAGTGTTCCCGAGCGTTCTAGCGAAGTCTGGCAACTTCGAACGGATCAGCGTATCTATATAAACAAGCAGAGACGGCCGCGGGAAGTCATTTTATAAATACGGCCGAGCGATGTGGCAGAAGATAAAGTGATAACTGAGAAGTAACCGAGATTATAAAAAATTATCATTCCTCTCGAACTTAACAGGAGTAATCTTGATTTTAGTAACATGTCTTTGACGCCGTACTGGATCCGACACCTGCGCAGTCTGGCGCGCCGAGACCCATTGCTGAGGGTATTCGAAGATCCCTTCGCTATATTTTTGAAGGATCCTTTCTACCGTGACCCAACGAAGTATTTAAAGCAAATTAATCCTCAGTTTGAGCACGGCATTGAAGGTGTCTATTCGGACTCTGAGGTGAAAGTTGATGGCAAGAAAGTGGAGGTGCAGCTGGACGTTCGGAACTTCACCCCCGAACAGATCCGCGTGAAGACGGTTGGCAACGAGGTGACGGTGGAGGGGCGCCGCGAGGAGACGCGCGAGCGCGGCTGGACCAGGAGCCACTTCCAGAGGACCTTCGTGCTGCCCGAAGGGTTCCCGCCGGAGCGCGTCGAGTGTCACCTCGACGAGGGGAAACTCAAGCTGCTCGCCTACCGCGCAGAACCGCTGGAAGAACGGAACATACCCATACATGACAAGTCGGGTAACTCCACCAAACAGTAGACACCCGACTGTCGTCTGCCGGGGTAGTAGGGTAGTGCCACAAAATATAGAACATCACTTTGTGTGGTAGTAGGTAAACACGAGTATGGTTGTTTCGACTGGGATTTCGTTTGGTACTTAGCCATTAAATATATATTTTATACTAAATATTGTTGTTTCTTTTGCGCCAGAAAACATGCCATTCCTTTCTAGCCTTTTTCTATCTGTGTTCGCTGTTCGCTAGATCCAATCTTGTAGGTAATCAGATTGGATCAACATCTTTGTGTAAGTTGTGATCAAAAATTCACCCGTGGTTTTACCCGCGTTGTGCCCGTTCCCGTGGGAATTTCGGGACTTTTTATACATATAAAACTTTCTCTTAAGTCACTCTATTTATTTAAAAAAACCGCGTCAAAATCCGTTGCGTAGTTTTAAAATCTGAGCATACATAGGGACAGACAGACAGCCGAAAGCGACTTTGTTTTATACTATGTAGTGATAGGTGTGTACTTATGAGTCGTGGTTGTATATCTAGCCATTAAATACGTTTGATTAAGGGTGAAGCATGTTTGTGTAGTGGTAATGAGTGTGTTAATGACACCCCACCGGAGGGCGCGGCACTCCCGGCGGCCCCGCGGGTCGCGCCTCGGGCTGGCGGCTCATTCGGCTCGCGGCGGCGCAGCGCTCGGGGACCGCATGGATACCACTCCGGTGGGTGAGTAGTTGGAGTGTAGCGGCTGCGGTTGTGATGACTACGTGGAGCGGTGAAGTGTGTGCAGGCGTGTCACAGGTGGCGGGCATGGCGCGCGCGGTGGTGGCGCGGGCGGGCGCGCGCTACGAAGTGTGGGCGGGCGGGGAACGCGTGCTGGCGGCGCGCGGCGCGCCCGCGCTCGCTGGTGAGGAGCTGCTGGCGGCTGCCGCGCGCCCCTTCTCGCTGCTCCTCTGCGACCGCCACCAGGTGCCGGTGAGTCTCCGCCCGCGCGGGACGTCTTTCCTACGCTCCTTCATACTTCCTTTTGCCTGATACTCACAAGTCTCACACTTAAACGTTATAGTTGGGCTTTTGTAGTTTTCGAGTTTCTTTCTTTTGGCTATGAAAGAGTGCATAGTGTAGATAATTACACAATATCTATACTATACCTCATGAGCTGCGTATTTTCGTTAGACTTACTTATCAATAAACAATAATAATGATATAGGGTGGGTTTTTTAATCGGTCTTGGGTAAATCTGAAACTTTGAAAATTTCAAAATTCTTGATTTTATTTTCTCCAAAATCCATGACATAGACTCTAAGAAAATATCTTCGTATCACTTATAATTATACACTTTCCACCCTGACCGATTTAAAAAAGCCTCCCCGTAAACGCGTAGTAGATCGATGTGATGTGTTGTGTCCGTCAGGTGATTAGCGTGCGGCGTCCGTTCTCCCTAGGCTGCAGCAAGATGGAGGTGGTGGTGGCGGGCGGCGCGCGGTGCGTGGTGCGGCAGGAGGTGACGCTGCACACGCCGCTGGTGAGCGTCAACGACGCCGCCGACCGGCCCGTGCTGCGGGTCAAGGGCCGCGCCGACTCCGCGTTCGGCGGGCCGCACCTGCACTACGACGTCAGTACCAACGCGTTAGTGGCCAGTCCCAGCGGTCAGGGACGAGCCGGTGATAGAGTGTTGTGTGCGCTGTGCAGGTGCAGAGCGCTCGCGATAGGCGCAGCGTGGGCTGCATCCGCCGGTTGAGCGAGGCGGAGGCGGCGGCGGCGGGCGCGGCGCTGGCGGGGGGCGCGGCGCCGGCGGGGGGCGCGGCCCGGTTCGAGGTGGCCTTCCCGGAGGAGCTGGACGTGCGCTACAAGGCGGCGCTGCTCGCCACCTGCATACTTTTAGTATGTAACATTGCTTAAGATATGTACCTTATCTCTTCTACTTTGTCAAAGACTGGGATTTTAAAGGGCCGTAATTGCTTGCTTTCTAGTGCATAAAGGTAACCGACATCGTCCAAGGATTAAACAACCGGTTTCAGCAATTTAACGACTGGAGCACGACTACGCTCACATAGAAACCCCTTTGTCTTCCACCCAAATGCTTAGTGTCCGAGCGGCACATCACCGTCACCCAACACACGCTGTGAGTGCACTCTCACCGGTGCTGGTCGAGGACATCCCTAAACAGTAACATAAACCATTGAACATTGCATTTGATTTGGATTACATTCACATCCCAAGTAACTCATATTACTATTTCTTGTCTTTAATGTAGGTTTGTACTAGATAAATAATAAGTAATATTACTTAAAAGGTAACTAACAGGCGGGGCTTGGTTCCAGGATTTCCTCTACCACGAAAAGAGTTGATACGACAAGAAGATCACCATCAGTCACAGACCAGTCACAATATATTTATAACTGGAATTTTTTGGAAATTGTTTTTATTCACCTATCTATTTGATAACAATCTGAAAGTGTAAAGTGTATAACTTTTGTTCATACTTTATAGTACATAGTTGTTAAGTTATTAGGAATTAAATATGGGTATACACTTCGTATTATTTATAAGTGAAATAAAGTATATCGAGTGGGCGAGAGACCCATCCGCTGAGAGAACAGAAGAGAACTGTGCACTGGTCAATTGGGCAGGCTCGTCGAAACTTGTTTTGGCTAAGTTTACCGCTGCCGAATTAGATCTAACTGGGTATGACTTCTTATCGTAACATCCACATGCTCCGTGGTGATACCCATACCCATACGGGTAAGCAACGAAAATAAAAATTACGTACCTAAATCAAATTATGTTAAAGTATTCCAGTAAACATTTTATTCCCATCAAAACATAACTTGTAAAAAAGCCAAGTCTCATAATTCAGTAAAAAGTTGTGAGATACCAAGTCGATTTAATTATTCAGTCCCTACTTAAGGGTCGTTCTGTTTTAAGTTATTATTTACGTATAGTGGAAATAAAGACAAATAGTGAGAGTAGAATAAGATAAATAGTGGAAAAAGTTGGAAATAAAGATGGGTATTTAAAAGGTTGGATACGTCCGCGTCACCGCGACGAACGCGGTGCGTGATCGACCAGTTGTGTGAAGAGGGAAACGGCCACTCGGTAAGAGCAGCTCGCGGTGCCCACACATACACCTGCAGGCAGCGTGTCGCTGGAGAAGTAAGTTCGTGGAGGTTAGGTTAGGTTAGCGCTCAGATCGGGAGAGAGCCCACCCCTGAGTGCCACCACTGTGACTGCGCCGAAGATACGGCGCAGCACCTACTTCAGGTGTGCCCAGGGGCAGCTGGGCTGCGAACCGAGCTGGTTGCGGTTATTGGAGCGGACCTCTCCTTGCCGGTCGTCTTGAACAAGATGGTCGGTGACGAGAGGTCATGGGAAGCAGTCTTCTCGTTTGCTGAAGAAGCAATGCTGACAAGAGAGACTGCGGAGCGGGCCAGGGAGACGGATCCCCTCTCTCACCCGCTCCGCCGGGGGCGGAGGAGGCAGCAACGTCGAGCTTTGACGCGGCTGCAACCACCGTCTGGACTTCGGGAGCCGGATGTGGGAATTCCAGCTCTTCTCTCTCACTAAAGGACATTCATTCACGTCCCTTTTTGGGAGCGAGGTCCCACGGAGGCGGGCGGCGCGTTAGGTGTTCTGAGCGTGCCGCTCGGCAGACGCGATGAGGGGTGATGAGACGCTTTGCCTCTCCCTTCCTCTCCGAGGCGTGCTCGCCCACGCGAGCTGTTGGCATGGCTGAAGAAGCGGACTACTTTGTATGCCGAAAGGTAGCCCCGCGACTTCAGCCTAGGCCATAAGTACGGAACACGGATGGGGTTTAGTGGGTATTACCCGACACGATTGTGCCGGGGTTGAGTCCCACATACCCCGGTTGTTTCCCCAAACAACCGGGGATGCGTAAATGCATTCCCCATCCATAGAAAAAAAAGGTAAGCGCTCAGATAGAAAATGCCACTATCGGCCAACCATCCGAGTAGAGCCCGAGCTGTGAGCTAGCATCGTTTAGTCAATCTACGCTACGAGCGTTGCACGCCCGGTCGCCGCGGAATCGGAATGAGTACGGCCCTGGTCGCGCCGTTAATGTAATTAGGGGGTCAAATAAATTCACCGGCGGCATTGTTTCCGTTTATCTGGACCTCCCTCCTTGATTTACAACCCCTCCCCCTGCCTCGACCAGTTTCGCTGTCGTATGATTTTTCCCTATCAACGTTCGCGCTCCACCGGTCTTGTGTAAACTCCACTGAAATTTGTAGATTCCACTTCGAGTGCCTTCGGATCGTTGAAGTGCCACCTGGGCTCGGTCTCTGTACTTTCCAATAATACTCCAGCAAGGGGCTCGCTAGTTATAGGCAGCTAAACCTAATTGTATACCTAAACTCAGTTCACTATACTTTTCACCATACCTGGAACAGCCATTGTCATCGTTCCAAGAGGACTCCACTAACACAACTGTACCTATTACTAGACAAAGTAATTGTACTTGGCGGCCGGTCCGTGTCGTCGCGGGGGCGGGCGGCGTCTCCGAGCGACACCTCGGCGGACGCGTCTAAATTGGTTTTTAATTCGTGTAATCGCGGCATTAATTGAAACTTTTATCCTCGTTAACTTGCTCTAAATTACATTTGCCACCTTTAATTTACGTGTTTCACTGATCCGCGTCGGGGGAGTCGCGACTGTAGGCTGTGGTCGAGGACGAAGAAACAGCACACAGACACCTTGTCCTGAGTCACTCAGGCGGGTGATGTAGCTTCATCGACTGTCTTATTTGGGATATTGGGACTGTGCAGCGGAATATTTAACCTGTGAAGTGCTGAAGGGACGTGTTGGAGGGCCGCGGCTCTCTGTGTAGGTGTGCGAGGCCGCGACTGCGCAGGAACGCGGGCGCCTACATCAGGCTGCGTTCATGGAGTAAGTAGCTTATTATTTACCGTAATTGTAATCACAACTTGACAAGCCCGTTGGCACAGTGGCAGTGAGAGCGCTTACTGTGTCGGGGGTTGCGGGTTCGATTCCCGCCCGGAGTCAACAATATGTGAAGACATAATTGTTGGCGACGACGTCTGGGTATTCATTATATATTTTTATAAAGTATTTGTGTATGTATATGTAGTAGTATCAGTGAGTTAGATTCCATAACACAAGCTTAGAGCTTACTTTGGGTCTAATTAACCGTGTGTGAATTTGTCCGGGTATATTACATATTATTACATATTATTATTACATATTACATATTACTAAGTATGTAGGTAAGCGTTAAACGTGGTAACAATTCCTAATTAGAATTAAAATTCGGATCAGATTCAGATTCTTCTTCTTTGCATATATATTTTTATCATTTAATTAATATAAACAAAATTACAATATTTAATTTTAATACCTTAATGAAACATGTTTTCCATCTGGGCCCTATTTAATAAATAATATTTACAATCACAAATAATTCTACAATTTAGTTAAACTATTTTATAAATTAATTTACGTCATCTCATATAGAAAATCTTTACAAATATTTCACTTCTTTAATACTTCTTGTAATTTATATATAGGCTAGTGTTTGTACTGTTGGCCTTGATTATCTAAAATTGCAAGTAAAAACTAGATAACTAAGCGAGATAGTATTGTTCTGTAATCTTGGCGGGCGAGACAGATGTTAATGGGTGAATGAAGTGGGCCAGACTGACCATCACACCACCCTGTCACACTAGTGTGGTGGTTAGGAATTCTATTTCTTAACTGTCCCACCGACAAAAGAAGATCTAGAAAATACGATAATATCAAGTAGGTATGTTTAATAGTGTGAGGTCAAATTCGTACAATTTCCACATTCGTACAATTCCACATTCGTACAAATACTTACTATTCGGTAGGTTAGGGTTATATTTTTTTTTACTAGTTCCATAGTTAACGGTTTTATAGCACCTATTTGTACGAATGTTAGTGTGACAGTTAAGGAATAGAATTCAAAATTGCAAGGAAATATTAACTGTCACACTAGTGTGACAGTTAAGAAATAGAATTCCTAACCACCACACTAGTGTGACAGGGTGGTGTGATGGTCAGTCTGGCCCCGAATGAAGGTGTCATTCTAGAACCGGCCGACAGAATTGATTGATTGTGCCGGCACGCGACGAGAAGGATTTAAACAAAAGTTTTAAAGTGACTCGGAACTTGTAATCGGGCATTTGAGAGAGTTATGGGCGGCGGAAGGAGGAGCGCTTCCGGCACCGGGCACGGGTTCAATACATTTTTGTTGTTAAATGCAATTTGATGGGTTATCTGGAGGACTTATCTGTCGGCTGGATCGCGGCCCTTCGCCGGCTCACTGCGCGCCCTGGGCGGCGACGCATTCGCCTTTGTATAACTTTAATTACTTAATGCCTGCTGAGTTATTGTCATTGTTGCTCTTCCGCCGGTTGGGCTCAGTTCAGAACAAATATTAAAGAGTCATCGCTATGAGTAGTTTTGTACTGATAGTCTTATATATAAAATTCTCGTGTCACAGTGTTCGTTCGCGTACTCCTCCGAAACGGCTCGACCGATTCTCATGAAATTTTGTGGGCATATTGAGTAGGTCTGAGAATCGGCCAACATCTATTTTTTATCCCGAAATTCCCGCGGGAACGGGTACAACGCGGGTGAAACCGCGGGGCGCAGCTAGTATTCTATAAATACTTGGGAGACCTCTTCGGCAACGCGGCTCACAAACTCAACGAAAACTTGAACATGTCGAACACCAAAATAACGACGAACAAAGCTATTACTGTAGTGTGGAGGGCGGGCGGATTGAACACGTCCATGAATACATAGTGTTTAGGTACTCAATTTTTTTTATTGTTTTAAAATGTGGATCAATGTTGTCAATTTTCCAGCTGAAGACGATTTCTCCTGAAGAAGAAAAAGGTTTAGTGATTTTATTTCATTCTTACCTACCCATCTCTAAACCATTTCCCTCTTCAGGAGTAGTCGTCTGCGACTTGAAAATTGACGACATTAGTCCACATTTTGTGAAAAAAAAAGAGTATAAAGGTATGTACTGTTAATTAGACTCTTTCTAGGCGAGACAAGAAAAATAAGTTGTTAGCTAGAGACATCTAGGAAGAGATGTCAAAAATCTCATGAAGGTTGAATTTCCACTTAGCTTAATGACAACACATTTTTTTTTACATACTGTACAATCCATAAAATTACGTCATAAAAAGCCGCTATGACTAAGTGGAATTGGGCCTTGTGTGTCGGGTACCGAAAACACTTTGTTTCGAAATAGCAATCGTCTGGTCTTTCAATGGGAAACTTCAAAGGTAGCTTAACATCAAAACGACAACTCGTCGCGCACCGCCGCGAAGCATTCAAGAGACTCCCCTTTGCTGTGCTGTGGGCTCTGGGCCACTGTGGGCCACGAAATGAAGTGTTATGAATGTCAGTTCAGCGATGTCATTCTTCCTATTTTGTAACTTTTGTAAGTCGCATTCGCAGAAAATAGCTTTTATGAACGCAACATTAATTATGAAAGTTGATAGCGATGTTCTCACCCAACTACAAATACTTATACAAATGAATATGTTTATCGTTGCGAATAACTCCAATCAGTTATTTATCAGGAGGCGCGCAGAGGCGGGCGCGGGCCGGGCAGCCACTCGGCACTGGTGAATAGATTATCTTTAAATTAAATCACGATTTTGTATCATAAAACGGCTTCCTCAGAAAAAAGTCTTCCAATCTGAATTTGTAGAAGATTTAAAAGGTTTATTGTTTATTAATGGTGACAATAAATCTTTCGGTGAATAATTTAGCGGGCGCGAGTGCGCCGCGCGGGCCCGCCGCGCCCGCGCCGCGCCGCGCCGCCGTCGCGCCCGGGCCCTTACCTCTTTATTTGGATTATTTATTTGATTGTAAAATGATAACCAACGCAATTAAACATGTTTTACGAGCCCATCTTTTTGCTTTACGCTCGAGTACGTAATCGACATTATTTATTGCCTAACGAGTTACCTACGAACAATTTTCGCTGTCAATAGGAAAACGATTACAATTTTCTGTATATTGTAATGATGAACCTAAATAAATTACAAATATTAAATTAAACCCTTTAAAATCCACTAGACATCGCATGGAAACGGATCAACTTCTTCAGCCGATTTCCGATTTGTTCCGGTGCGTGGTGCCCCGCGGGCCCGAGCGCCCCGGTCTCCGGCACACGCTACAGCCAGCCGCCGCTCTCCCAACGCCCCGACGACCGCACAGCCCACTTTTCATCATTACATTTAAGTAACCCAGCTACAAACCAGCTAAAGAATCTTCTAAAATGATGCGACATTTGTTGCCACTGGGAGCAGGCTGTTAAACCTCCCTATACCTTATTTTAAAATGGACGTCTGCGCGACCGGTACGCTGATTCACTCGGGTGCGACAAGCAGGGCTGTGGTAGGTACTAGCTGACGGAAACATTTACGGGCAAAGCAAATAAAAATACGTCAAGTGTACACTCTATTTCTTTTTACAAGAGTTAAAATGTGGACTAATTTTGTCGATTTTGTAGCCAAAGACGATGCCTTTTGAAAAGTTAAGTGATTTCCTTCCATTGTTACCCCATTACTGTAGCATTTTCTTCAATAGAAGAGTTTGTCTTTGGTTGAGAATAATAGAATATAGGTGGATTCTGCAATTAATTGTATCTGTTTTAAAGTAAAGTAGTGAATGTTCCCGAGTAACCGCTGCGCTACTTGTTATACTGTGGGTGAGTGCCGCACATAGCCGAGCTCAAAGCGATCAATTAAAGACGCTCAAAAAGAGCTTCTTATAAAACTTTTGATTTCGAGTCTGCAGGGCCCACATCCACCGACGCGTACGTAACCAAACCACGGCACTGCGATATTTACAGTAGTGTGAGTCTCGCTAAAAAAATAATAAAACGGTCATTTAAAAACTAGCGCGTTATTAATAAGTCCTCGATTAAGTGATAATTAAAAATACCGCAGAAAGCGACATGTTTTACTTGTTAGCCACTAGAGAGAGTTAGTTGGCTAGTTTGAGTGAGAAGTTGGTCGCTATTCAGTCACGTGTCAGTGGTTGCGCCACCAGGGCACACCAGGGACTTCACAAGGGCAGTGTGTGAGAGAGATGGCGCTCTATAAAACCTTTTTCCTTGCAGAGGCCGACGAGCTGTTGTTCCTTCGTAAATACATTCAAGAACTTTGTCGAGGGCGACGGAGGGCTGATGCTGATAACATCTTCAAATGACGTGATGTGCAATTGAACTCTGTTATTTGATAATTATTGTATCGCGAGGGTGTCCTCCGCGCCGCGCCGCGCTCGGCTGATAAGGGCCTCGATCAACATTTATTTCAAGTAGCTGGTTTACCCGCACATCTCTACGGAACTCAAAACATAAAATAACAAATATTACCAAATATGCATAACTTACCATAATCTTACTTCAGTTTTATAAATAAGTGCTCGTATTCACCAAGTAAACTAGTAGTGCAATCAATACCTACGTATGAGCAATAGAAGGCGTCGACGGTGGCGGCGGCGGCGGCGGCCCGCTGATTGCTTGTTTTGGATTTCATTCCGCGCCTGAAACTTTCTTGCCAGTTATGACGTCGTTAATATTTGACTCACTCCCCGCGCTCTCTCGTAAAGATTAGATTGAGTTGTCAACAATTTTCGGTTTACCTTGAGTAAACTGATTTCTAGGTAATATTGTAGGTCACTAGTGACATTAATCATTGTATGTAATAGGTATAGTTTATACATTTCTTTGTCAGACCCCGAGTCAACGCGGATTTATAATTATTATACACTAGCAGCGCCCCGCGGTTTTACCCGCGTTGTGCCCGTTCCCGTAGGAATTTCGGGATGAAAAATAGCCTATAACCTTCCCGTTGAACGTGGTTATCCAAAAATAATTGATGATTGGTAGTTTCTGAGATCAGCGCGTTCAAACAAACAAACAAACTCTGCAGCTTTATAATATTAGTATAGTTGTACAGAATTGACCTCGGTACAGTTTTATTATAAGCATAGATATAGATTATAATCAAATATTCGAACGCAACGCACCAGTCATGACCGCAATTAGGATTGACAGCGCTACAGCACATCCGTAGCAATAATGCTACGGCACGGCGTAGCTGTGTGCACAATACAAATAACAAGTCAACTTAGTTGTATATTGCCTTGCTACCCGTCGCCCGCGGCGTCTCCCGCAGCCACCTGCATGCCGTCGTTCCGAAGCAGACCCAGCCAGTGCCACCAGCGCCGACGCTGGCGCCGACATTATAACCACGCTGAGGTTTACATCGATGCTGACAAATAAAATACTGTCATATGCTTAAACTTTGAAACACAATTCATATTTTTAGCAAAACTTTATATAAGTGAACAGTTGCGGATTACAAGTGGAGGGGCGCGGTGAGAGGGAGTGGTTTCTTTAATTACTTTTCGATTCCTGCGATGATTGATCGCTCCCGGCTCGCGCTCCCGGTTGTTCCCGAAGTCCTCACTATCTCCCGTTTAACGAATTGCTTTTGCTCACAGGTAGTCGGTAATTCATATAAATAAAATAAATATAAATAATAATAAATATACCAGGACAAATTCACACACGGTTAATTAGACCCAAAGTAAGCTCTAAGCTTGTGTTATGGAATCTAATTAACTGATACTACTACATATACATACACAAATACTTTATAAGGATATATAATTGACACCCAGACGTCGCCAACAACTATGTCTGCACATATTGTTGACTTCGGGCGGGAATCGAACCCGCAACCCCCGACACAGTAAGCGCTCTCACTGCCACTGTGCCAACGGGCTTGTCAAATATGTAAGCTTATTACAGCATAGACCCTCAATTTTCATTTGACATTAATAAAAGAATTATGAACGATACATTATTTAGAAAGAACAAAACACTACTGTCGCATTGAACCACCCGTGTTAACTACTTGAGAAAAGTATTAACTACTAGCCTCATCCCGCGGTGTACCCGTTCCCGCGGGAATTTTGGTATATAATGTATACCATGTGTTATTCTGCTGTATAACCTATATTATTGTAAAGTTTCATCCAAATTCGTTCACAAATTTAAAAAAACATTGTGATTTTTCTTTTGTTGTTTAACTTTTTTAAATTGATTTCTTATGGATTTTGATTTTTATATTCATCTTTTGACTCCATGAAGACTCCATAAGTGACATCGTTTGTGACACTACATTTTCGGATCAAGTTTTACTGAATATACCTCATATTTTAAAAGATGGTATCATAATATAAACCCGGCAACTATCAATGAATGTTGAATATAAATATTGTTATTTGAAGCTGTATTTGAAGTCGTCAAGAGCACTTCGGAGGAGGGCCGCAGTCAGTAATGTGTGGCTCGTGAGCCGAGACGCGCGCCCCGCGACCTCTCGCGCCGCGCCGCGTTCACCGCCGAGAGCCGCTCCACGCGCTCCACGCGCTCCACACGCTCCACGCGCTCCATACGGCTACCTGCCTCAATAAATAACTGAATTTATTTTCTAATGAAATGTTCACGATAATCCCCTTCGATTTTAGCAATCCTTTCAATATTGAAGACCGTTTCTTTCAATTAATTTATAAGTCAGCGATCACCCCCTCCCTCGGCCCACTTCTCTGCTCTCGTTTCAACTCAAAATTTTTATGCTACGTTTTATTTTGTATTAATTACTTAATTTATTGCGATTCGACGATTCCTCGTTACATCGTGCTGAAATAGATTTCATTAATATAATCGGATTACTTTGATCTACAAAGTGTTTCATTTACTTGTGCTATAATACGTGCAATACTACCTTCACTGTACCTACCATTTGTTGCCTAACTCTGTAACAAGAGGTATTAAGTTATGTAAGGGTATAAAAGATAGGTATTCCTGTTACAAGTTTAAACTCGCCTTTCACCACGCATTTATCACTTGTTTGTATTTTACATTTTCAAAACATGAAGACATCCATTAAATGAGTTTTATTTCTATACAAGTAAACATATGAACCGATTGAAATATCTGTCAATATATTAAACAGAGATCTTTCTAAAGAGATTTCTTGCATGAGTTTCAAAGTAGTGTGCTTGAAGTTCAGCCAATTTATCATAAACTAGCAGCGCCCCGCGGCTTTGCCCGCGTTGAGCCTGTTCCCGGAGGAGTTTCTGAATGAAAATTAGCCTTTAACCTTTCCGTTGAATGTAGCTTTCCATTACAGAAACCCTTATACCCTTATTTTACAAATGTTTTATTGCCAAGCTATAGAAATTTCATATTAAGTTTCAACCCCAATTTTATCACATTAGGGGTACATTTTTCAAAATCTACTAAATACGTATATTTTTTTATAAACCAAAAGCCTAAATCTAAAATTTCACGTGTCTAAATTATTAACCTTAGAAGTTTCTTTACACATAACAAACAAACTTTTCAAATTCAAATTCAAATCATTTATTTGGGTAAATAGTTGTTAAGTACATCTATTTACAAACCCAAAGGGTGTGCAAAATATAAAAATGAAAACGAAAATATAAAAATAAAAAAACTAAATACTAAAATAAACTATTAAAACGCTCAAAAACTAAATACTAAAATAAACTATTAAAACAATCAAAAACTAAATACTAAAATAAACTATTAAAACAATCAAAAACTAAATACTAAAATAAACTATTTAAACAATCAAAAACTAAATACTAAAATAAACTATTAAAACAATCAAAAACTAAATACTAAAATAAACTATTAAAACAATCAAAAACGAAATAGTAAAATAAACTAAAACTTAAAATCAACTAAACAATAGAATAAAAGAATAAAACTTAACATCTTAGACCTAGTTACATTATTAATTATTATACGTGTTTATCTTCAAAAAACTCTTCTATTGAGTAGTATGCTTTTAGTAAAAGATACTCTTTTAGTTTTAGTTTAAACTTATCTGTCCTGTCTATTTTTCTAATAGAAAGTGGAATAGAATTATAGATTTTGATGCCTAGGAAAAACAAGCTATTATTAAATTTATTTGTTCTGCAATGTGGAAATATTATTTAGTTAATATGGCGTTTACTTTTGAATTTATACATTTCATTTATGTGATTTTGTATAAAGAGCTGATTCTAGTATATATAAAGAAGGTAGAGTAAGAATTTTTAGTTTTATAAAAAATTACTTACAACTATCGGTTATTTTAAGTGTACACATAGACCTAATGCATTTCTTTTGGGCTCCAAATGCTGCAAGCTTCTCTGTAGAGTTACCCCAAAACAGAACACCATATTTAAGTATAGATCCGACATATGCATGATAGGCGTTAAGTAGCGTATACTGGTTAGTTACTTTTTGTAACGCAGCGTCGTGCTGATTTAGATCGAAGGCGCGACGAGTTGAAAGCCCGACCACCTGCGGCGATCAACTACAACTACATCAACGGAGTGCTCACATGCCCGTCATGCACGAGGGTCTTCACCAAGAAGATAGGCTACATCAGCCACATGCGAGCACATGCACGTCAACAGGAGTGAAGCAGTCGCCATGGCCGAAATCGGTCGGATCAATATATATATACTTTTTGTAACATATATAACGCATATGTAAATTTATTTATTTTAATACACAATTGTTCTACATGGGTTTTCCATGTTAGTTCTGCATCTATATGGATACCGAGGAACTTAACTGATTGAAGTTCTTTTATAGGATCATGGTTATATTTTATATTTACAGAATTAAAGTTACTATTTTTATTTTTGAATGTTATGGACCCCTCTTTTATCCCATTAGAGATAGAATTTTCGAAAATCCTTTCTTAGTATGCACTTCTTCTTTCTTCTAAACTTAAGAGCTGGGCTCTTGTCGATGGAGTTCTTTCCACTTTCCTCTGTCATCTGCCATCCTCTTCAGCTGTTCGTACGAAACGACTTTTGCTCTTTCCTTCAGTTGGTCTGCATATTCTTGGCCTTCCTCTTCCTCTCTTTGCCTCTATGTGTCCCTCTGTTATAGTTTTCATAAATTCGTCGTGTCGTAAAAGATGTCCAAACATCTTTCCTCCCTGATTTCTATCGTCTTTAATATTGCTCTCTTTTCCCCTATTAGATTTATTTTTTTTCCTTTATTGGTTTATTAACTGGATTTTACATAATTTGTGTTAGATGTTAATAAAGCAAACAGTAAGGAACAATATGTCAATCCTACTCGAAATAAACACAGCATGCATAAAACACTAAGCTAGTTTACAAACTAAAAAACAAAAAAATAAACTAATTGAAATTAAAAACAAAACTAAATTCTAAGAGATTAAATCAATGAGATCGGATATAATAGCAAAAAATTCAAAAAATTAAAATACTGCGTAGCAGAATTAGTTGTTGCACTGAAAATGTCGAACTCTTGACAGATGTTGTTGTAGGAGGTGCACATACGATGGAGTGGGGAGTGCTGACCGTAATTTGTACGACAGTGAGGGAGGTTGAAAAGATTCAACACTTCCTCGTTGCTTTTCTTTTCCGTCCAGCTTATTCTTTCCATTCGTCTCCAGCACCACATTTCAAACGCCTCTAGCCTTTTCCTATCCCTTTGGATCATGGTCCATGTTTCGCTGCCGTAAAGAGCTATACTCCATATAAATGTTTTTATTAGTTGTTTTTTGATGGATCGAGATATTTTGTTTTTAAAAAGATTTTTTTTGGTGTTAAATGCTGCTTTGGCCATGGATATGCGGGATATGATGTATGCACTTACGTCACTTGAATAACCTTCCTGCCAAATTTTATGTTTCTAGTCAGTTACTCAGTCAGGACTTTGAATGTTATATATATAGATGAGGTCTTCCCCTCGCGAATTCTCAGCTCGATCTCGCGCCGCAGGCGGCCACGCGCCGCAGCCACGCGGCCGCCGCGTCTGCCGCGCTGCCCACGTTCTCACTTTGTATTCCTCAAACAAAGAATCGGCATTTAAAACGATCCGCCATTTTCATTATAGGTCATTTTGAGGGTAGATTTCATTAGATACGAAACTGGATTTATATTGGGTGGAGTGGCGGAGGAGAGCCACTCGTAAAACGGCAATAAACACTACACCGCGCCGCACCGCGCCGCACCGCGCCGCACCGCGCCGCACCGCACCGCGCCGCACCGCGCCGCACCGCACCGCACCGCACCGCGCCGCACCGTACCGCACCGCGCCGCATCGCAACACGCCTATCCACGCTGATTAAAACGATCGTGTTGGCATAACTTTAATTTTACCAATTTGAATAGTAATTGAATGTTTAATACCGTTTCAATCGAATAGAACAGCTCGTAGGATCGATCGAGAACACGTCGGTAACGAGTTAATATCGACGACTGACGAATGAGGAAAGGAGCAAACACAGTGACGAGACAGAGACTGAAGAGCAAAATGTTACAGAATTTATTTAATAAGTAAGACCATTGACTATTCATTCAAACTTTGAAGCAGAGCATAAATACGAGCACCCTTAAATATTACTATGCGATGCAGTATTAACATGCTTATTTCAGGACGCTTCCTGAAAAATAAGCATGTTAATACTGCATTATCAGGTTCTTTTTGTTATTTATTTAGTTATGACAAAATTCACAGAAAATACTATTGGTTTATTGAGTAAGATCGGCAGCCTCGACTTGACTGATGAAAATCGAAACAGATATTCAATTAAACATTTTCGAGCGCTCATACTGTAAATCACAGTAGTTGTAAGTGAAATACTTTTGTTAATAATTTTTAATTCGATGCCTCGAAATATTCACTTTGAAAGGGATTTTCAGTGAGCGGGTCGGTGAGGGGCGGGCGGGCGGAGTGAGGGACGGGCGGCGCGGGCGGCGGGGAGGCGCGGCCGCGGCGCGCATCCGGCAGTCGAGTGTGGACCGGCGCCCGCTCCACCGCTCGCGCGCCCGCTGCTCGCGCCCGCTCCCGCTCCTCGCGCGACTCCGCTCCTCTCGTACTCGAGCTAGTGTCAGTGTCAGAATGCCATGTGAGTGTAGTGACTGAATACACCCCCCGCTGGATTGTTTGTGAACATCCTCGATTCTCCTCATAAACAACACGGTACGATACACGGGACACCAGTAGAGTAGCATTCATATAAGTAAAAATGCAATACTTGTAGACCTGCAGCCTGCATGGACACGTCTGGTGCAGTATACCACATACTTTAATAAAATTCAATTCAAAAATTAAAATAAAATTCAAAAAGTTTCAGATATGTTAAGCTTATCGTACTCCCTGAAAGCGATTTTAAGAATGTACCAATTTACTTCATATTACATAGTTTAAGAAAGCTCATTCCAATTTTTACGTATATAGCAATTCATATTAAAGTTACAGTAATGATACTTATGTACCTACGCTGACCTCGCTCACTTACGCTCGTAATCTTCTATACATTGTGAAAATAAATCCTGGTTCTAATAATAATCGAGAATTTGACTAAAAAACTCATATCTTTACATTCTTAAGATGTGGATGACGGTGGATGGATGTATTGAATAGACACGGTAGTAGGTTAGGTTTAAAGATCTTTATTTCTCATAAAAACATAGTGTTCATTTAAAATGAGATTTAAAAATTAAGTGTTAGTATAGTTACGCACCTCTGGTGCCTTATGTTAGTAACAAAAAAGATAAATAAAAAATAACATAAAAGGAGTATATTAAAAAGAGTATAATAAAAAAGTTAGTACTTATTTATATTAGTAGGTATTAGTTTGTTTTATTAAAGTTAAAATTTAAGTAGTTAAAGATTGGCAACATATAACTTGAGTTTACTTTTAAAGGAATTTACAGTTTCACATTCCTTGATCTGATTGGGTAGTTTATTATAGAACTGTACTCCCTCAAACAATATTGATTTTTTCCCGTAATTAGTTCCCGGTTTAATTAGTTTTATTTTATTTTTGTTTCGTAAGCTGTATTTCGATACCTTCTTTTCAAGTTTTAAATTAGATTTTATTTTTTTACAGTATATATTTTTAATCTTCTTCTTCATCGAGTGGATGGTCAACCCGACCAATCCTGGTGTCAGAGTTATTGAGCCGCCAAAGGCCTCTGACATGGCTCGACATATTTTTAATTAGGATGCTTGTTTTGTATATATATAGTTGTTGTAAATTAAAGATTTTAGATTTTCTGTATATTTCAGTTGTTGGCGAGTCATATTTGAAGTGGTATAATACCTTTATTATTTTATTTTGAATTCTCTGTAATGATTTTAAGTTGCTATTTGCCGCGGACCCCCAGATTTCTATTAGGTATTCCATATGAGATTTGACTAATGAATTATATATTATGGTTTTAACGTTTTTTGGTATGCAATTTGTTACTTTTCGTAAAATTCCTAATGCTGATCTTAGTTTTAATTTAACTTTCTCAATGTGTGCCTTCCATGTGTAGTATCAAGTGTAGTATCAAGTATCAAGTGTATATAGTATCAAGTATCAAGTGTAAACCCGATGTAGAACTGACTGACACCCAAACTCATTTCAACAATGATTAATTAGCGTTCGCTTCACTTCAGGCGAGCTCGACGTTTCAGGAGCCCGGCTGGCGTGGACGTTCTCATTACTCTGTGTTATAGTCAACATGAGGAGTCTTCTTATTGCCCAATGAGGAGAGTGTTTCCACTCCAGTGTCGGAGTTCCAAGGCTGCCTAAAGGCCTCCGACAGGGACCCACGATTGAAATAACTGCAACCGCGAGTTTATGCCTCCGAAGCAATGTGGCGTTCCAATTGAACTATACATTCGTTCGGTGCACAGGGACAGTGAAATAAACAAAAACGTAACCATACCTTTGTGCATACATACGAGTAGTTACCCACTACTACGTATTATTGTTCATATTTGTATTGTTGTAAAGATAAGTTTTCCCGTAGTTCAACATTTTGAGGATGTTGTAGATAGATTCGACGATGAGTGATGTTGGTAATTTATTTAATAAATCGCGGATGTGTAGGTCGCGGCGGGCTGCGGTGCCAGGCACGCGGCGCGCGGCCGCTGCGTGCGCTCTCCAACTTTCATTATAAACTGTTGATTGACGACCTAACGACCGTTACACTTCCTTCTTTTATTGTCTTTGCTCGAATAGAATTAAAGATCGCAGGATTAGAAGTGTTAATGAATGTAACGGATGACACCGAGCGCGCCTGGCGGTCGTGTGTGTGGTGTCCAGGATCTCTAGTGGTTCGGTGTTCACTAATCGCTTCTAGTAGTCATCTACTCCATCTGTACAAGAGTCCGTGTGTAGCGGTCCGGAGCCGCAGTCCTCGCTACCCCGACGTATACCTACTCGTCGTACATCGCATGAGGCATTTCTCCGTTTTTGTGACATTAGCTTCAGTTTTCCTCTTCGCTTTGCAACGGGAAAGGTTACAGATTTTATGGTTTAATGGAAAAGAAACGGCGCTCTATATCCGAGATTTAGTTTTTTAACTTGATTGATTGCGGTCTTTTTTGTGTAGCGCAATGATATAATGATTTCGATATTTTGCTTTTGCCTCTTAGGAAAAAATAAAAATAATACGGTTTATGTTACTTACGAAATAAAAATGCCGCAGTAAGTTATTCGCTCTTCCGTGATATTACTAAATCGACCCAACAAGTTTTAATGCAGTTATTATAATTTTGAGGAAAATTATTTGTGATTATAAATAAAAATGAAATTGTCAACATTATAAATAATTCAAATGGATAGCTCATAATTCGGTGAACAAAGCAAACCTTCCATTTCCATATCCCGATCGCCAGAATTAAATTGGAAATCAATTTTCAATTACATCGAGCGGAGGCGTGTCCTCAAATACATTACAATCGAAATATTGTCTTCCAAATTAAATAAACGTCTGAAATTATGCGAGATTATCGTTGGCTCGGGTTCGCTCCGTAATGAGGGACGTCCGGGAGTCGGGCGAGCGCCGCGGCGGCGGCGTGTGCCGTCGTTCGGATCCACTCCTCGGATCTCGGCCTCCTCGCCCTCTTGTCTTGATCTTTATTTGCGGTTCATTCGACCCATGACTTACATTTCAAACTGGCTGGTGATAGATCCACGGAACTCCATCGTAATATAAACTGCAGCTACTATTCGTACAGTTTCAATATTGCCACTCCATATCCAACTTCTAATAGCAGCCGCGCTGGTCGGTCGCCCCAGGGCCGGCGGCCACTCTCTGCGATGATTATCTATTTATCAGAGCGCGGAGTAAACAAACTAGCCTTTATATAATATTGATGGGCAAAGTTTGTCGTGTGCCGAATCGGATCCGCTCCGGGCGGTTACCTGCGCCTCCCATACGCCGCGCCGCGGTACTGTGCGGGCCTTGTGCTCCCGCCGCCCAATACACTCGCACACCTAACGCAAACTATATGTCATGTTTCAATATTTACATTTAACAAGAATACAATACTATACATTAAGATAATCCATTCCAATATATAATTGAATACCGCTCCTAAATCTGTGACATGAAGACAAACGGTAATATTGGAAATGAACACATAAACAACTTCTCTCCTTAAACTCATGTCCGTCGTTCTTCACGACTAAAAAATAAAATGATGTTATTATATATTTCTAAATGATGTCTGTACTCAAGTGTCCGCGGACGCGTCTGTCAGCGAGGCTGCCGGCGGGAATGCCTTCAACAAAGATCCCATAATACGAGCTTAGAACTTAACTTGAGTCTAACTAACCGTGTGTGAATTGGTCCTGTTTATATTGATGATGAATTATTATTCAATATTAAAATTATAATCTGGGGTGTAAACACTACAATATTATTAGTTTTGTGGAGATTAATAGCTTTGCATCGAAGTATGGTGATGCGGATTAATATAGGGGGAGGTGGTGCGGGCGGCGTGCGCGCTGGGGACCTGTTTGTATTGCAGTGGTCACTGGAGCACGTTCCTGTGCGTTTAAATACTACGTATAAACGTACCAAAATGCTCATTTTGGAAAATATAATTAATAGAAAACTTTATAAAGCGAAAAACCGACTTTAAGCCAGAAATTTAACGAGAAAAGTTCTTTTGAAATCGGTTAAAGACGTCACCAATTTGTAAGCGTACCCCTTCATATACTGAGATAACTTTCGAAATCATAAACGATGCCAGGTTACAAACATACAAATAAAATGCAGCCGAAAAATGAGAACCTCCTATGGTTGTTGAAGTCCATGAATGGCTTCTCTGTCTGAGCGGCGCCGGCGCCGTGCTGCGGAGGGGCGGAGGCCTTTAGGCGGTCTAACAACCAAGAGCAGGGTGAGCCACTAATCTATACGAATTTACTTACTAACAATAAACAATTTCTGCTTGTACAACAAAGTGCAAGTGCCGGGACAGTACGGAGATGTAGTGTAACCTCCAGCGTGCATGTGTGTGTGATGCATAATTGAGCGGAGAGGACGCCACGTAGCCCGGGGCTCGCTCCGAACAACACTACGTAGATACAAACACTGCCCAACGTATCTACAAGGGGAACGAAATACAACAATTCGAACACTAACTCCATCGGCATCGGAGAATACCTGCCTGATATCTTTCCTTTGCCTATTTTCTCGTATAAAGTTTGCGTCCATAACGATTCGATGTATCTAGCTAGTCCTTCCATGAAAAATACTACCGAGGTACACTACGCCGTAGTGCACTTCGTAGTAAACGTAGCATTTTCGTAGGCGTGGAGTGCTACGAGAGGTGCTACACTTTCTATTATAGGACACAGCCATTAAATTAAAGAGTAAGGGCCTTATTCATATACGCTTATTAACAGCACTTTGGCTATCAAATGGTTTGTATCTCTTTCCGACTTACGCTATTTTCCATAGAACGAAAGAGACAAAACACTTTAAAACACTGTCTAAGTTAAATATCGTTTATGAATGAGGCGGTAAGTCGATAGTGCGATTAAGGCCTATTATTTCAAATAATCACTTGTTCAATTTTCATGTGATACATAAATACCATATTCCAGTCCTGACAATGCGTGAAAGTACATGGAACCTTGGTTCAAAGTGGGTTTTATTTTGCTAGACAATGAACCAAGAAAACTTTTAATGATTGTCTATGTCTCAGGCTTAATGGGTGACCGATGTTACAAACGTAAGATCTCGAAGAAAGAAAGTAGAAGTCATGGTGTGTGTCGAGTTAGAAATTGAGTAATATGTGTGGCGGCGGGCGCGGCCGCGAGGGTGCGCGGTGTCGCGGAGGCGCGTCACATAGATCGCGCGCGCCGCGCTGCCCGCTGCTTGTCTCTTCTCTTCCTCCCTCTAAGAAGGCCGTTTGTCACCCGCTCACGTTTTTGATTTAACTTTTTGCAAAAGCATCGCGAGTTATTGCGCCAATAATCCTAGAGAGTAAATCTCTTCTCCACGAAATAGCTATTGCGAAGCAAAAGTGTGTTGAACAAGTTGTGTATTGTTTTTGTTGCGCGAGGCGCTCGCTCCACTAATAGATGGCTAATACAAGTTGGGGGGTTCTCCGCGGTGCTCGCGGGACGACAATTATGCCACGAGAGTTGTTGCAATCATTATCCAATATTTATTCTTACAACGTATTGAAAGGAATTGTTTTCGTTTGTGTTCCTGCTCCCCACAGGTTGATTAAAAATATCTCCCAGGTCTACGCCACCCTCTACCCTGTATTTTGCATAAAAACTCACAAATAAAATATGGCCGGCCGCTTTCATTGAATATTCAGCATCGAAGCTATGCCGGATTAAAATAATATTTTACGAGGGCCGACGACGCAGGAAATTAAAATCTTTCTATTGTTTTTGTGTCACGTTAATGTTGTATAATGGCGGCGTGACAAACATCATCGACGGAGACACAGACTTGGTTCAGACAGACACACTGTTCTTTGTATTACGTAAGGATCCGATAAGAAAGGATTTTCCGAAATTCTAAAGGGGTGAAAATGGGGGCGGCAACGTTTGTATGGGACATTATATTTATGATTCCTTGATTGGTTCTACTGCAAATTTTGAGAAATTTATTGAAGACGTTTTTCGTATTGTCGTTAACAAAATAAAAACAAAATTGTTCATGTAAAAACCAATAAAAAACCCTACTGGACGCATTTCGAATTCTACGCGGACGAAGTCGCGGGCAATAGCTGGTCATTAGTTATTTTACTTCTTACTTGCAGGAATGTAAGTCTGTATGAGACCGCGGGGATCACGGGGGCTCGACGAGAGATCACTACTGTGCTTTAATAAAGTCTTTGAAGTCCACAGGTTATTTAATGAATCTATTAGTACAACCTTGGGTTATTTTCGATATGATTGGTTTAAAACAAGCGGATTACCGACGGTGTACGTGAAGCGTGTGTGTCCGACGGGCGCGGGGCGGGCGGCGGGTGCTCGTTCGACCGGGGCGCGACTGTTACTGGATGTCAATATTCACACGGGGCTGTCCAGTGTCCAGCCGCCGCCGCCACTACCCCGGCGAGCAGCGTGCCGTGGCAGCTACATACACCTTCAAAATGCACTTACTAACTACAAACCGCATTGTCAACCATTTTCCTAAAAAATTACAGAACGTTCCTAGTTCGCCCACAGTTATGATCGCACCACTGAAGCTCTGCTATCTGCTCATACTCATGAAATGTGTGAGCGCACTCGGCTCATCGAAGTATTTGCAATTGCTGAAAGAGTGCTCGCTCTCTGTGAGTCAATCTAAAACGGAACATGAAGCAAATCGCTGTTTTAGTAGTCACCCGGGCAGCGGCGCGGCACTAATGTTCCCAAACAGGTCAGTAGGGGCCGGTACACACATTACCCCCCGCCCCCTCCCGGCTCATAATTAGGCACTCGGAGGCGGTGCGCTACATCAGCAGCTCTGGACCCGCTTCGTGAAACTTTTAGAGATGGCCTGGACCTTTGACACGACGCGCCCATAACTATTAATAACATTCAACTGCAATTTAGTTTTTTTATAACTTTTAAAAACTCCGGCTTGCGTTGAGCAGCAGTAACCAAAGAAAATAGTTAAAATAAACGAAGCCTTAAAGTCCATTATGAATATCGTGTGCCGGTGGTTATGATCTATCGACGTCACGGAGCCGGCTCGTGCGGCGCGCCGCTGTGTGTGACCGTTGCATTGTTTCTATTCCGACGCGTGCTGGTGATGGCCGACAGCGCCCGGCTCGGGTCGCTTCGTCTCAACGTAAACAAACACAAGCAGAAGCAATGTTTACAATCTAAACTTCTAAATAGATATGTATTCTGTTTGAAGTCGGATTTTTCACAGTACAAAATATTGTTTAAATTATAATCATCGCGTAACAATTCGGCCCGGGTTACGAGCTCACATTGATTGACTGGGTCCAGTTCAAAGTATTCACAGAATCTTGTCGTTTGCCAACATTCACATCAACTTCACATGACAAAAAGAGAAAGCGCAGCACACCTCTCTACACACCGAGTCGCCCGCGCCGATGTTGACCCCTACGGACGGACAGACAGACAGACATGACGAATCTCCCGGGTTCCGTTTTTTGTCATTTGGCTAACGGAGCTCTAAATATAATAAATAATAATACATAGCCTATGTCCATACCGAAAGTATACTCAACCTATTGGCAAAAGAATTTTCGAAATCCGATGAATATATAGTTCCGAAGATTAGCCCTTTCAAACATACAAATAAATCAACAAATTGGGAACTTCACCTATGTATAATACTCGTATTAGTACATATAGATGTTTCATAAGCTTTAGCCGGAGAGTGTAGCAAACCTTAGCAACTAACATTTGTAAATAAAAACTCAAATGTGGGTAGTAGATCGTAATTGCCTTGAATATAGTAAACGCTCCAACATACAATCCGGCCGCTCCAGCCAGTCTTCCTGTGATCACGAGTGGTGTAATCAGCTCGAAACATTATATTTTAAACGCGATATATTCCCACTTAGTTAATTATAAAATGAGTGCAAATCGTGTGAGTTTTTTAAATGTTTTAGGTAAGTACTTATATGATTAGTATGTTGAGGAAGAGCTTTGAGCAGCGGGCGCTTCGGTCAGATAGCATCCAGGTGGTGCGTCGGGAGTCGTGCGGTGTGGCGGCGCTCGTAAGCCTCGCTTCAGGTCGCCCCGTGCCTCGCCCCCGCCTCGTGTCTCGCCTCGCTTCAGGTCGCCCCGTGCCTCGTCCCCGCCTCGTGTCTCGCCTCGCTTCAGGTCGCCCCGTGCCTCGCCCCCGCCTCGTGTCTCGCCTCGGTTCAGGTCGCCCCGTGCCTCGCCCCCGCCTCGTGTCTCGCCTCGGTTCAGGTCGCCCCGTGCCTCGCCCCCGCCTCGTGTCTCGCCTCGGTTCAGGTCGCCCCGTGCCTCGCCCCCGCCTCGTGTCTCGCCTCGCTTCAGGTCGCCCCGTGCCTCGCCCCCGCCTCGTGTCTCGCCTCGGTTCAGGTCGCCCCGTGCCTCGCCCCCGCCTCGTGTCTCGCCTCGCTTCAGGTCGCCCCGTGCCTCGCCCCCGCCTCGTGTCTCGCCTCGGTTCAGGTCGCCCCGTGCCTCGCCCCCGCCTCGTGCCTCGCCCCCGCCTCGTGTCTCGCCTCGCTTCAGGTCGCCCCGTGCCTTGCCCCACCCCCGTCTCGTGTCTCGCCTCGCTTCAGGTCGCCCCGTGCCTCGCCCCCGCCCCCGCCTCGTGTCTCGCCTCGCTTCAGGTCGCCCCGTGCCTCGCCCCCGCCTCGTGTCTCGCCTCGCTTCAGGTCACCCCGTGCCTCGCCCCCGCCCCCGCCTCGTGTCTCGCCTCGCTTCAGGTCGCCCCGTGCCTCGCCCCCGCCTCGTGTCTCGCCTCGCTTCAGGTCGCTCCGTGCCTCGCCCCCGCCTCGTGTCTCGCCTCGCTTCAGGTCACCCCGTGCCTCGTCCCCGCCCCGTGCCTCGCCCCCACCTCGTGTCTCGCCTCGCTTCAGGTCGCCCCCGTCCCTCACCCCCGCCTCGTGTCTCACCTCGCTTCAGGTCGCCCCGTGCCTCGCCCCCGCCTCATGTCTCGCCTCGCTTCAGGTCGCCCCGTCCCTCGCCCCCGCCTCGTGTCTCGCCTCGCTTCAGGTCGCCCCGTGCTTCGCCCCCGCCTCGTGTCTCGCCTTGCCTCGTGCTCGTCGTGACTCGTGGCTCGCGACTGGCTGTACACATTCTGGAATTTCAATATTCGATACGCAGCGCTCTGTTTGCGAGTTCAGAATAAATATTGCACGCCGGGGGACGGGCAGCCCGCGCGAACGGAAGGGCTCACTTCGGGATTTTTTAAACAATGTTCTATTCTATTTCACATCTCGGTTTGTTGTTGCGTGTCGGTACGACGGCTCTGTGTACGTAGTGCGCGAGCGACTGCATTCATAAGATTAAAAATGTGATGCACCCCGGGTTGCGCCCTGGGCTGTCCCCGGGTCGTCGTGAGCGAGCCCGTTGTCCTTTGGATGTAATGTTTGTTATGTCTAGGCCGCGACAAGGCGGGGCTAGAAGCGGCTTGATTCCTTAGTATTATAACCTGTAGTGAAGACGCTCCAGCTCTCATACATAAACCTATACAATGCGGGTTCCTTCATTACGCCGGTGTAAAGGTGTGCGCACACCGCTCGCCGCACGCTCATATAGTATTCATTGGAGCCGCCCCGCGCCGCTCTCCGCGAACAAAGAACTGGAGTTTTTCACTACAATTTATTACCGAGCCTCCGCTGCCCCTTTCCATCCATTTACTGGGAGCGGAAAAAATATTGAAGGATGCATGACCCGGTAAAGAGTCGGCCGCCGAGCGGAGCCGCTGCGCGCTGCTGACACCAGCTTACATATGAACGCTTTCAGAGGTTTTTCCATTTTATAACCGCGAGTCCACCGCAGAGCGTGCTTCACCCCCGCAATGCCGTGCTGTAGCTCTTCAAAATACACACTCACACGATGTATCTACATTGACTCTACTGATACTACGATCGCAAAGCGAAACAGAAATAAAACATCGTGATGAATCAATTCAGAGTACTTGAATATGTTCACCGTTAGGAAGTGGTTCACAGTAGGCTGTTATAAACGGGGGCTGAAATGGGTGCTGACGACTATGATCATGACAGGTATAGAATTATAAAGTGAAGTTATATATACAATTATTATGGTAAATGGTCAATGTACCTAACATTGACTACTTAAGATAACACAAGGTCCATATAACCTCGGATTGTATGTTGGAACGTTTTTTATGAAATCCTGGACAGCTAAAGAAATAAAACTGTATTTCTTTGAACTCCATAGTGCACGTCCCTCGACTACATCGCATTTGCTCGCATTAACGACACATTACTTCTCTCAATTCTAAACAAAGAAATATTTTTAATTATTTTCTTGTTCGACTTAAGTGTTGGTAGAGTATACTGGTCCGTATGCGGAGTGTCGTAGAGTCCACATTACAAGTTAAGCGAACGCGGAATGCAACTCTAACCAGACAATGTACTCCAATAACGGATGCTCAAGTTTTGATTGTGCTCATTAAAGCGCTGCAAGCCCGCTTTATTGCCAGTTATACCGGCCGTTCCAATTCCGACCTTGTTGCATACATAATATGCACGAAAGTATAACGATAAAACTTCAATTTTTATGTGAAATTGTTACGTAGTGGGAAAGTAATTTTAGTGCATTTGTAGGTTGTTTGATTGAGCTTGATGATGATGTGTGAAGTCACGTCCACTTCGCGGACGCGAGCCGTCCCGGACTGGACGTGTCAGTGCCGAACCGTTCGCTCGTCGGTCGGGAATATTTTTCTTAGCTAGATTTTCTTAGAAAGCAGGTTGTTATACTCGTATGTAAAGCCACGTAGGTAGTCCAATTACGGGTATTTAATAAAAGAGGTTTGATCCCCCGAGCCGGTGCGGGCGCCACCGCGCCGCCGCTGTTTATCTAGTATTAATTAAAGTTAGCGCGCGTGTTTATTTATAAAACAATTAGTGCGAGGGCGCGAACTCCGGTTATTTTGAGAGCAAAGCTTGTTAACTGCCGCCTCCGAGATTACCATCTGCGAGATGTTGACGGATACCGCGCGGCGCCGTCGCTCGCGTGCGCCCGCACTCGGCTCGCTTTATTATGCTCACTACTTACACACTCGAGCGTGGCACATCTCACATTACAACTTGAGTACATGTCCTAAATTAGAACATATTTTCCTACTTCACTTCTT
This sequence comes from Cyclophora albipunctata, assembly GCA_963082685.1. NCBI lineage: Eukaryota > Metazoa > Arthropoda > Insecta > Lepidoptera > Geometridae > Cyclophora > Cyclophora albipunctata. The sequence goes on along the minus strand of OY720112.1, from coordinate 12,652,305 downwards.
CTCTTTTTTTCTTCCGGTCTCATTGAATAGGTATTAGATTGAACACAGTCGGGGTGTAGGTAGTTGATGTAAGGCATTAAAACCGGCATTTAATTCATGAAGTGGTAATGTGGAGGTGAACTATCAACAACGCCGGATTAGTGGGATTCCCTGTGATCGTTAATTAATCCAGTATTTAGTTGGCGCAGCGCCCCCCCACCCCTGCACTCCGCCCCGCCGCACTACACTACACAACACACCGCTAATTCCCATTGAGCTTTCACCACCAAAAAGATTAACTCTAATTAACTATTTATTGCTTTGACATGCCATGTACACGATGATATACAAACGGGGTATTTCATAGTAGGATACATACTCGTAGTACACCAATACGAGTACATCAATGGATGATTTCACTGATTCCTAACATTTTGTAACATCGGTTACTTATACATAGCCACGTGGATGTGAAGAGTTGCCTGTGATGAGGTCGTGAGTGGATCTCGGGCGGACCGCGGGCCGTCATACGAACGTGCAGTCGTGCACGTTTGAGCCGCGGCCTCTACTCTGTATAGGTACTTACTCGTACTCTTAGATATCGGGTGCACAGAAGAGCGCCCTCTCGCGGCGCGCGTCCTATTAATCACGGGCCGCGAGTGTGTCCGTCCGTCACACCGACGCCTCTCTGATTTATGCACTCCTCATTATACACATCGTGTTTATGACTTTTATTTTTAAACAAATGTCACAGTAATTATTCTATCAATAACGCGAAATTGTTGTAAACTTAGGTACATGATACAATTTCACAGGTTACTTTTAGTCTTGTGACTGTGATTTGAAGTTATTTAGTTACATTATATTAAAATAATTGCGATCCGAATTTACGTCTCAATTATGAGAGACCTAAGTATTACGATCGTATGAGCTACTTACCATACCATATCCCATAAGCAAAATAGAATAGTAATGTTTTAAGCACAATGTTTGGCCCCTCGTCATTGGCAGGTCCTGTACATTATCGGAGTGCTTTGTTCCAACTCATTTCAAGTAGGCGCAACTCGCTCGGCTCCGTGGCTCAGTCAAGTTTGCATCGCTAAAAGTAATGGTTACGTTTGCGAGCTTTATTATAAACGATAAGCGAAGTGAACACATGGAGTCAAGATGAAACGAGGAATTTTATTGAACTTTATTACTAAAATCCATAGTTATTTCATTATATCAGTTTTAAGCTATTGCATAGCTTCTATCGCGGGCCTTGAGCGCGGGGACCAAATCCAAAAATTCCGTAACGAAAAAACCTCACGCTTACCCGATCCGACGGGAAGGAGGTGTGGCTTGAAGGCCGTGCATCGTCTAACGTCGTTTCAGTTCGGCAGTCTTCGACACGGCGTTGTGTGCGATTGTGCGTTGGGGGTGAGAGAGGGGGTGAGAGAGGGTGGTGAGAGAGGGGGGTAAGAGAGGGGGTGAGAGAGGGGGGTGAGAGAAGGTGGTGAGAGAGGGGGTGAGAGAGGGGTGAGAGAGGGGTGAGAGAGGGGTGAGAGAGGGGGGTGAGAGAGGGTAGTGAGAGAGGGTGGTGAGAGAGGGGGGTGAGAGAGGGGGGTGAGAGAGGGGGGTGAGAGAGGGTGGTGAGAGAGGGGGGTGAGAGAGGGGGGTGGGAGAGGGGGGTGAGAGAGGGGTGAGAGAGGGGGGTGAGAGAGGGGGTGAGAGAGGGTTGAGAGAGGGGTGAGAGAGGGGTGAGAGAGGGGTGAGAGAGGGGTGAGAGAGGGGGGTGAGAGAGGGGGGTGAGAGAGGGTGATGAGAGAGGGGGGTGAGAGAGGGGTGTGAGAGAGGGGGGTGAGAGAGGGGGGTGAGAGAGGGTGGTGAGAGAGGGGGGTGAGAGAGGGGGGTGAGAGAGGGGGTGAGAGAGGGTGGTGAGAGAGGGTGGTGAGAGAGGGGTGAGAGAGGGGTGAGAGAGAGGGGTGAGAGAGGGGGGTGAGAGAGGGGGGTGAGAGAGGGTGGTGAGAGAGGGTGGTGAGAGAGGGGGGTGAGAGAGGGTGAGAGAGGGGGGTGAGAGAGGGTGGTGAGAGAGGGGGTGAGAGAGGGGGGTGAGAGAGGGTGGTGAGAGAGGGTGGTGAGAGAGGGGGGTGAGAGAGGGTGGTGAGAGAGGGTGGTGAGAGAGGGGGGTGAGAGAGGGGTGAGAGAGGGGTGAGAGAGGGGGGTGAGAGAGGGGGGTGAGAGAGGGGGGTGAGAGAGGGGGGTGAAAGAGGGGGGTGAGAGAGGGGGGTGAGAGAGGGGGTGAGAGAGGGGGTGAGAGAGGGGGTGAGAGAGGGGGTGAGAGAGGGGGTGAGAGAGGGGGTGAGAGAGGGGGTGAGAGAGGGGGTGAGAGAGAGGGTGAGAGAGAGGGGTGAGAGAGAGGGGTGAGAGAGAGGGGTGAGAGAGAGGGGTGAGAGAGAGGTGTGAGAGAGGGGGTGAGAGAGAGGGGGTGAGAGAGAGGGGGTGAGAGAGAGGGGGTGAGAGAGAGGAGGCGGGAGGGGTGAGAGAGAGGAGGCGGGAGGGGTGAGAGAGAGGAGGCGGGTGGGGTGAGAGAGAAGAGATATCAAATATATCAAATATAATTGCATAAGTTGATACAAAATGCTATGCAATAGCTTCACCGCGGCAGTCCCCGAGTGCCACACGTCTTTTTTTAATTTACGACGTTATTGAAGAAAATAATTGTCTTCAACTCGATAGTCAGATATTTAGCCGTGTGGTGCATTCCAGTCGGGCAGGCTTCTCGCGCCGTCGCGGGGTCGCGTACACGATATACTGTTGAATCATTTATTGTAATAATTATGAAGAGTGCGGCGCGAGTGTCGGCGAGTGAGTCGGCGCGTTGTTCGCTCGTAACGGACGCCGCGCGAGACATTTATCGGTACTTACGATGCCTCTCCGCCGATTTATGACACACATACTAGTACAATCACTTACATATTTTTTAAAATAGTTAATGGAGCTCGGTTTTGGAATGTACTCGTATATCTTTTGCGTGTTTACGCTTCTACGTAATACATCACTTGGATATTTATTTTTTACATACGGACCTAATTTAAGGCTTTTCCCATAAAAACAGAAAGTACCTGAGAATTTCTACATTCACAAAGTGATTATAACATAATAAATGAATATGATTCGGTCTTTGAACGTGACGCCAGTGGCCACTTGTGCCCGGATTATAACCGGTTGTTCCAATTGCAGTACATTTCATATAAAACTATCCACACTTCCACACTCCGATTTTGTGTCGGTGCCCATAACAAGTTACAGAGGCGCGATATTAGATATCCTGGCTATTATCCCTTCTTCTTATATCCTGACCGGCCGCTGACAAATATAGAAGCTCTTTGTTTCTAAAAGTGTACTAAATCACAGGCCCTATTTGTATGCACTCTAGACTCTAGATCAACCAATAACGCAAGGAACGGTGAGATACTGCGAAGTAATATAATTTCTAGGAAGTAAAGAATCTGTTCAGGCAGTAGGTAAATGGTAACGTACCGTGTCCGAACTCTCACGGGGAGTTGACCAGCCCCCCCGCCCAGGGGAGGGGGAGTGCATTACATTTCCGTACAATCAAAGCGCTCGTAAAGTTATATTTTTACAGAGCTGACTCCGCTTTACGAGTGTTTATATTGCTTTAGTTCAACAGGCTTACAGTATTAAGGTCCTGCCAGTCGTATGCTAGCACGTTTGATAACAGTAAAATAAATGTTTAGTTCGTGTCAGCGATGCCGTGGTTTCGGGGCAATTTTTGAAAATAGAATTGGAATGGAATTCAGAACAAAAAGAAATAATAAATTTGGACTCGAGAAAGTTCTCTAGAATTCCAATTACAATCGAAAAACGCTGATGCAAACATAATGGAACTTTAATTGGAACGGTGCCGCGAGCTGCAGCCGCGCGCTGGACCCGGCCCGACCCCGGTGGACCGCGACACCTCGACACCACGACACCCCGACACCACGACACCCCGACACCACGACACCCCGACACCACGACACCCCGACATCCCGACACCACGACACGACACCGCAACACTGCGAAACCACGGTACCACGATATCGTGGCACTACCTTACCGGCCGAGCTCTGGCTCGACAGATTCCTCAATCAAGCGCCATCTTGGATTATAAAATATTGCCCTTTGGATTCCGGCCAGGGACCCTTTGGCTTCAATTTATAATATCTTTGATCTGGAAATGTTTGGAGATTAGTTCCCGAATCGATCTCAAGTACCCGAGAGAAATGCTTCGGGATCTTTCTCTATCGGATTTTAGACAAATACTTAAACGACTTAACATGTCTGTTATATTTGAAATGGATTTAGATTTATATTTCTTTTTATGGCATTTGTATTAAATGTTTTCTGGATGGAAGACACTTTCCCAAGGATGCAAACACAATTCATGCCTATTCATTTATACTACTGACATTTATTTTAATGTTATGTAAAACAATTGAGTGCGATATTAAGATTAATTTATCTGAGTAGTACTGTGTCCGCCCGCCCGGGCCCGCGCCCCCGCCCCGGGGCGCTCCGAGCCCCGCCGGCTCTGGAAGTGGCACCAACTGCGCCGTCGAGAAATCAAATAAAATCAAATGATCGCCGCCGCCGTTCGACAAGGTCAATCCTGGTATTAATCATTATATTTTTATGATTGTTGAAGACTAACTTTTTCTATCGCCTTTGAAACTGGGACGAAGATTCATTGCCTGTCATTGTGTTGGTGCGGCGCGCGCCGCCGCGTCGGAAAATATGTGGAACTTTCAAAATTAATATATTATTAAAAGCTTCCTATCTCTCTGGATTTAGCTGGTGTGTAATTAATCGGCAAGAAGTGCCTATACAATATATTATACTAGCTGCATATACTAGCTGTATACTGTAGCTATTAAATATACTAGCTGCGCCGCTGCGCCCCGCGGTTTTAGTTGTGCGTTGTGCCTGTACCCGTGGGAATTTAAGAACCACTCTACCGATTTTGTGCAAACTTCACATAAACCATCTACTAATTAGTCCGAACAAAGCCTAAACATTTGGTTTGAATAGGTGAACCCGTTCTTGAGTTATTAAAATCCGTTGACTTCAGAAAACAATCGACTAGCACTTTCCTCGAGTCCACAATAACGCTGCTACAAGTAATCACTATCAAATATACGACCGCAATTTCATACGCAATAACAATAAAATGTCACTTGAACCGAACAAACGGGTCGCGACAAATTATACAATGAATCATACACAATATCAGCTTATAACACTAACTCGAATCATAAAATGAAGCTATAAATATGCGAAGACCGAGTACGAGTGCTCGCCCTGGACACCGCCCGCCCGGCCACCCAGGGAAGACGATCCGTGCCCACCGGTGGGCATCGAAGAAATTTAATTTATCAATTCATGGAAGATTTATTAAGAGATGAGGTGTCACTAATTGAATCCGTATGTAGTCGTACATATTTTGAGTCATCAGTACTCTTGCGGGAGAGTGCGGCGACGGCTCGCGGCGTCACCCGGGGCGTGCGGGCGTGTCCTCCGACGTTATATTGTTAACGTTACGGCAAAGTAGTAAAACAAATACCGAATGTGAGCGAGTCGCAACAATGAAACCTGAACGAGTTTTCACTTGAACATTATAGTCGGATGAATTCATAGGAACACATAAAGTGGGGGTTTCATTGTAGAGCGACGCGAGCCGGCCTCCACCCGCGGCTGCGCTCCGCGCGTCCTGAACAAATACTCTTATCTTAAACATAATTTTGAACTGAAACTTTTTGCTAGAACAATATTTTTAGTCATGAAAGTGAGGTTTGAATAGGATTTATTTTGGGCACGTTCTTTGTCTGGCGAAAGGATTAACAGTAAGGAAACGCGAGCGCTCGCCGAAATGACAGTGAATACGTAAAGTACGAGTATACTTTTAGGTACTTATTTAACGTCATTTGTAAATCAATTATTGCTTTCTTATGCGTTTAGTGGATTTGTATAAGTACGATATTAAGTGTGAGTCTAGGCCACGTTTATATGTGACTAAACCTGACAATTTGTGCAAGTTAATTTAAGTAAAATAATTTGAAAGTATAAAGCCTCGTCCAGACGGGATACGCGCGGCGACTCATGTGCTCGTGTTGTGTAGATAGTCAGATGTGCCAGATATGCACGCGTGGATAGACGTGGCCGGTTGCAGTCTGTTATTGCGACCACATCAAAGGACCTCGGGCGCACTCTTGCCAACTAGTAGTACTTCAAGGTTCTAGATGAATCTGGACCAGGCTTTACATTTAAAGAATATTTTATTATCGTGTTGCGTTATGTTCCATGGCTGATGGTATTTTTGTTGTTGCAGGACGGTGTGTGTGCGTGCGTCGATGTAGCGCGTGGCGGCGCGCAGGCGCAGCTGGCGGCGCGGCGCGGCGCTCCGCGGGCCGCGCGCGCCCCCGCCATGTGGCGCGCACGTGCTCTCGCGCACCTCGCACTCCTGCTGCTCGCGCACCTCGCTCCGCCCAGTGAGTACACGCACTATATATTATTATACCAATAACAAAGCTTATTTATTGCATACTTGCATACTTGACTGATGGGCTTTTTCATTTTTACGCATCGCGTCGCGTTACTTCGTTCATCGCTCATAAAGGACAAAAATTTCCAGTTCAATAAATCCTGATGTAAAAAACTCTCGTTGTAATAATAAATAAGTAACATTAATAAGTTAGGGCCGTTGGTTGTATTATAATGAATCTAATTTATCATGCAGTTTGCAGTTTGCACCACTGTTTGCTCTCGTGCTATTAAGCTCAGGCAGTCTCATTACTTAAGCTCGACTAAACGACGTAAATTCTAGCGCGTGAGACTAAATGGTTGTAAATTAGTTTCAAAAGCGAGTCTTAAATATAATAATGGTTCTCCGTTATGACTGTAGTACAAGTGAATGTGAGCACGGCGGCGCGCTCCGACTGAGCCAAAATTGGTTTATCTGAAAAGTTTGCGGTTTTTGATAAAGGAAGAGGCTCGATCAAATTGAAAACGATTGTATGAATAAAATTTAGTAAATCGTAAAAACTTGGGCCTATCGGGGCGCCACGCCCGGCGCGCGGCCGATCAGATTAATGTCGCGGGAACTTTACCACTCTCCGGTTTATCGCGGTGTAAGTTAACAGACACAATAATAAACCATCCCAATTATGATAGGGATGTGAAACGAGCTCGTTCTCGAAGGCGCTCGCCGCGGGAGGGTTGCAATTACTGAGGTTTATTAGTTCGCCGGTGAGGAGTAATGTCTCTGTGTAATATAGAGCGCGCGGATCGGGATTGAGACCCGCGCGATAGCACCCGCACGCACCCGCGCCTCCTCACCTACTGCTATAAATGAACGACTGTTACTTGTTGAAGATTAATTGTTGAAAATAAAACTTGATTCATTTCGCAGCAGAAGTCGTTACCCAATCAATTATTAACAAATCAGTTGAACGATCAAGAAAAGTTTAATGGCGAACGTAATGGCCGGCTAACTTGGAAATATTACTTATATTTGTAGTTATTTCGTTTTGTTCGTGTTTACCATTTACCATTTAAACCATTTATTTCTACACCACATAAAATACAACATGAAAAGAAGCAATACTTATATACTATGAACTAAATACTAAAATATATGAAATTAAAACTAAGTACAGTGGCAGTGATGTAGAGGACAGACTCAGTGTACGCTATGGGGTTGTTACACCCCACAGCACTGGTTTTCAGTCTGCCCCATTCTCAACAAGGTTTTACATTAATAATTTTACATGGAGGGTTATATTTTAATTAATAAATGAGGTCACATGTAAACAAATCTAAACAAGTGTTATGTTAGTATTAAAAATTAGAAATCTAGAAATTTAAATTATTGTAAGAAAATAAGGAAATTAAAATTAATGATAACAAAATATATAAAAAATATGTACTATCTACCATTAAATACATTAAACAGGAGATCATATTAAACAAGAGATCATACTCCACTAGCTTTTTGGATTTGGAATAATAATAATTTACTTTTGGATTTGACATAGTGGTGGGACACATCTCTACGTAAGGGTGGCGGGAGGTTGTTCCAAATTTTAGTCGCGGAGTATTTAAAGCTACCTCTATATCCTGCTGTTCTATGCTTAGGAATGGCTAGAAGGTTTGCCTTGCTTTACAATGGGACCTCACAGTCGTAAACCAATTTTAGGACAAAGTTTTCTGAGTCGTTTTGTAATGTACATGTACTGGTTCCATTGATCCGCACACGTTGTTGCGGGCGCCGCACGGGGGCCGCGCGGGTCGGCCGCGGCGGGCCGGAGACCCGCGCCCTGGGGAACTCCAACTTCGAATAATATCGTAACGTAAACTTATTTATTCATTCCACTGTATCGTGATATATAAGTATCGTGAACTCTATTTAAAGTTCTGGGCATTTGTATTTAGAATAGCTGTATTTATGAACAACGAGTCGTTCGGGTTCGGCACACAGGTCGCTGAATAGTGCGTCTGAACGCGAGCCTTCAGAGATCATCCCACCCGCGAGACCGCCAACGGGTCTTTACAAATATAGCCATTCTTTAGTACTCACGATTTTTTAGTACTCACAAAAGATTAACAGTGCTCTAGTATTGTTTGGGCAAAATATAAACTTGAACTAACTCAGTGTAGTCTTCTTCTTCATCGAGTGGATGGTCAACCTGACCAATCCTGGTGTCAGCGTTATTAAGCCGCCAAAGGCCTCTGACATGGCTCAAGTAACGACTACTATCCGTAGAAAGTAACCGGGACCGATGGCTTAACGTGCCCTCCGAAGCACGGAATCATCTTACTTTTCGAGCAATCGGATGATTCAGCCTGCAATGCCCTAACCAAACTGAGGAAAGTCTCACAAAGAGATTTTTGTGAGACATCCCCACCGGGAATCGAACCCGGAACCTCCGGGTCGTGAGCCGGGCGCTCAAACCACAAGACCACGGAGGCTGTTAGTGTTTGCAGTAATAGTAATGTGTGCCCGACGCATGGTCGGCGGTCAACTTCAAAGCTCGGCTAAAAGGTGGTGGCTCGGTAAGCTTCTTTACGGATACAACAAATTAAAGCTTATCGCCCGACTTCGGCCGCCCCCTCCATTGTCCCGGGGTCCGTCCACACCCCCCCGCACCGCACGATCCGCACACAATATGTATTAGTGAAGTCGCAATGTTTGTGTGTTAGTTTGTTTAGGTCAAGTTTAGCAAGTCTATCTCAACTCAAATTACTTCTTGATGCTCTGTAGGTGGCCGGCGAATTATTAATGGACTATTGGAAATTGCTAAAAATAGTATTTAGCGACGGCGGACCCAAAAAAGTTGTCCTAACGGCAGCTGTGTTCTGCCGTCCTACGGATTATGAAACAGGTGATACTTTACATGACACCCGGTATATTTAAAGACGAAATTAATTAGCCAGCGTCGGAGGCTACGCTACCTATACCTAGTTAACCTAGTTAGGCGAGGCGTGTCTTCAGTTTCAGGTGTAGGTGTGTATGTGTGTGAGTAGTAGCATGTCGGGAGAATTACCCGGGAGTCCGGGGACAGAGGACGGAGTGCGGCTAATGGCGGCGGCGGCCGCGCCGCGCGCTAACTGATATTACCCGTTCGATGGAAACATACACTTTGAATCGGTTCGTGCCTTTACCGGCTTTCACACACTTCACCGCCGGAGGCTAAACTAAATGTTCTCTCTGCCACTATTTATTCAAATTCAAATTCAAATTCAAATCAATTTATTGCAGAAATGTAGTTACATAGATGTTATAATACAAATAATTATGGACACATACATTCTACCACAACGATGGCATGCAATATTTTAAATCACAATCACATTAATATTCCAGCTCGTACATTTACAAGATAATTTACTACATCAGTACAATATTATTTCAAATTTATAATAAAGGATAAGGTCTAATTTAAACAGATACATCAATGTCAAGGTAAAAAAAAAAAAATTAATTAGAAGTCATTATTGCGATTATACATGTCAGGTTATGAATTTTTTAGTGTCAGGTATTCTTTTATGTCATAAAAACAATGGTTAAGGAGCCAGTTAGTCAATTTGGTTTTAAATACATTAATAGTCATATCTTTAAACATGTCGGGTAGTTTATTGAAGATTATTATAGCATTGACATATGCGTTCCTTTTATAAAGATCGCATTTGCTGTGAGGTACGTAAAGTTTGTGTTTACGCCTGGGATTTAAGGCGCGGGCCCACCGCGGCGCATGCTCTGCACGGGCACGCGGCGCATTTTAGTTGCGTGTATTAATTTGTTTGACAACGTGGGTCTACGTTTCCACTGGAGTACACGAATATGACCCACGACTATGTATAGCGTGGCACGGAGCACGGAGAGGCTATGTAACCGCCTATTCGAGCTAGCCACGCGTGTATCAATGACGTCAATTCATGCGTAGCCTCTCCGTGGGTTGCAGTGGACACAACCACATACATTTTCTTACAAAGCGAAGCTTAATACACGTGCGTAGCCTCTCCGTGCACCGCGGTGGGATAAGTGAGCTGTACATAGTCGTGGGTCATATTCGTGTACTCCAGTGGAAACGTAGACCCACGTTGACAGCGTTGAGCTATGTAACCGCCTATTCGAGCTAGCCACGCGTGTATCAATGACGTCAATTCATGCGTAGCCTCTCCGTGGGTTACAGTGGACACAACCACATACATTTTCTTACAAAGCGAAGCTTAATACACGTGCGTAGCCTCTCCGTGCACCGCGGTGGGCCCGCGCCTTTACAGTTCTGCGTATCACATCTGAATGTGTAGTGTATCAAAATATTTAGGGTGCTCCTTGACAAATATACAAATTTCTCTTATGTACATACATGCTAGAGGTAAAATTCTGTACTTTTGGAATAGTGGTTTGCAACTGTCTGTAGACCAAGCCCCACTAATTGCCCGGACGCATTTTTTTTTTATTCAGCATGAGATAAGCTCTCTCTCTTGACAATTTACATTACGTTATTAAGTGGTTTTGAATTCATTGAGAGGGATTAATACTAGTACATATTGAATACGGCAAAAGCTATTTTGAGGTTTCTATATTATGATGGTTGCACTCTGTTTTCAGTTTCTTGGGCAGAGTCCGTACACAGTTTCAGTAAAATAGAATACCTTTCTGGGATCGTATAGTGGAAGCGACGACCCATTTGTTTTATTAGAAATAAGTTTCTGTCCACACAGCATTACCCATATCTGACTTCCAAAAACTGTTATCCTAAAACTTAGTGAATAAATGAATTTCTTGACGATATTGCGACCACTCAAAAACAATATTTGTTCGCGGCAACTTTGTGAATAATCAGTCGGCGGCGACGCCGGCGAGTTCACTTGAAAAAATGTATAGTTGTGGGTTCCCGAGGGACGCCGGGATGAGTCCATGCGGGCTATTTTCCGCTCGTCGCGGATGAGTGGGGACAAAGCCAGGGAGGGACAAAGGGCCACAGGGACAATGGGACCTTATTTTCGGTGGTCAGTCGCCGTGAACCACCTCTAGTTAGGCGCATTGTGAGCTTACGACTCGGATCAGATTTGAAGATGCTATCATGTTGGTTCATTTGAGATTATTGTTCAACATATTTGGTTACGAAGAACGAGTTTGAACAAATAAATGTGATACATATTACATGTACATATATCATGCTCAAAAACTCACAATTATTGTTGTTGTGTTCTACGTATCTCTAAGTAGTTATATCTCTGAGTTATGCATTGGATCGGACACACCGCACGCGCGGGCCGCGGCGCCGACTGGAACAATTACTTCTTCATTGCAATGAGTCCACTCACAGTTCAAATTGATAATTAGGAAACTCACTGGCTATGCTATGTACAGAATACATAGCATAGCCAGACTTTTGAGTAGATTTAAGTGTTTAAGTATGCAATGCATTTGATAATTATACTGACTGAATACTTGAATTGAGAAATGTGGACACAGCAGGGGGTCGGAGGTCGGAGTTGACTGTTCGAGCGACAAGGCCGCGAGAGAATCCCGGGAATATAAGTAATCAGCGGTGATCGACGGCATGGAAGTGGGCCTAGTTGGGGATGATAAATTGCTGATGTCACAAAGTTCAGTGAGGATGTCACGTAACGCCGCCCACCGTCCCGCACCGCCCACAACGATGACCACTTTTAAATTAAACTTTTTAAGTACGTTTCAATTCAACATTCAACGTTGGCATTGTTTGGGGACACATTACACAATTATACATCAAATGACGACATGTAACGTGACACCTCATCCTGTTGGTGCGCCTAACCTAAACACCCACAGTGTTACGGTTAACTTCTTCGATGTTTAAAAATCTCGTTGACAAGTGGAAATGCTCTCCCGACAGGTACTCACTCATCCGGAGGAAATAATCACTCGTTTAGAATTAATAGCAGCCACATGCCTGTAAATATTTACGATGCTAAAAATACTTCGCTTTGGGTAATTCATCAACTCGCGACGTAAACTTTAAAGTTAAAATATATTTTTTTATTTTGGATGACAGTAAGATTGATTTTCAGTTTTGAGACATTAATTAGTTGTGTGTGATGTGAGGCGCGCGGTGTAGGGATATTATAGTTAATTTATTTTCATGCGTCTGTGAGTGTATCGAGAGGGGCGGCGAGGCGGCGGGGAAGCGCGGGCGGCGGCCGGTGGACTAGCCCTTAAGCACTCGAACAAGCTGCTCGATGATTTATACACGTTGATTCAACACATTCTGTCGGGACTCAGAAGTAGTTCAACGGTTCTGAAAGTAACGTTAAAAGTAATTTTAGGGTTTGTTTTTGATTTATATAAATTGCTTTCAACGGGTACTCGGCCTTCGCCGGCTTTGATTAATGTTTCATTGTTGTGTGTTATGGATTGTATTATTAACTGTTGTTAATGAATCGTTTTGATGGTGAATTTGTTCCCGAGAAGTTTACCACTAGCCATGCCGTACTGTATTCTGCACAAGACGCGAGCGGCAGCGGGCTCAGTACCTGTGACAGTACCTTCCGCACAATCAACGCGAGGTACAATAACTAGCCAAACTAATCGAATTAAACCTGTTTTCTGGAACGAAGCAGTTCATTCTTATAATGCTTATAATTCTTATAATGTAATCGAGTCCGGTATACAGTGTGCGAATTAATTACTCGATTCAATTTAATTGTAGAGATAATTACAGCTCCCGACAGTTGCCAAAACGGAATTGAAATAACTTTGTCGAAAAAAGTATATGCTCTGTCCGGAAACTTTAAGAAGTGAGCTAAGTTGCTTTTCTCTGGCTCCTCAGGAGGCTGGGGCGGAGTGGCGCGGGGCGGGCGGGGGCGAGCGGGGGCGAGCGGTGGCGGGGGTTAATTAAGGGGATTTTTCGAGTGCCTTCTGTCGGTCTGCTTATTTGTGTGCCAAGTTTGTAGTTACTAAACTGCGGCGTAGCGATCTCATAAAATATAATTAGAGAGCTTTGAAGCTGTTGGAGAGCCACTCTACTCGATAAATATGACCAATCAGAAATATCAAGAACCTTCTCTATAGAAGGTCACTTCTAAGGTAATATCATCCTCCTTACTATTCCCATAATTAATTTGCAAATAGAACTCCTTTTTCCTACAGGCATTCCTGTCAAATCAGTTCCAAGCAATCATGAGACAAATCCGAATCTAATTAACCACAACTAACAACGCCCTACTTTATTACATAAAACAAAAAACAGGGGACACAAAAACAACATTCCTCATCGGTGAACAAATAGAAACATTTTTAATTAACCGTCCAGTTTGGACCCTTCGCAGTGTGAATGAGGGAAAAATATTATCGCGGAATAAAGGTTTAACAAGAGGCAGGGGCGGGGCAGCTGAGTTATAGTCGGGAGGTGCGAGCGGCAGACGGATCCAGGACGGGCGCGGGGCGTTGGGCGCGATCGGGGACTCGGCGGCACGAGCCAAGGGCTTCATTCATTAATAGCTCCATACCCAATTTCTATTCAATATAGTTTAATAAAGGCTTATAAAAGAAAACATAGTCCGCTTACCAATTATTTTCCTTTATCAATTGTTTCAAACTGAACCTGACTCCGATCCTGCGCCTAGATTTAAGATGAACTGTATGCTGTGTATGCTTAGAGACCAATGTTTGTGCTGCTCCGGCCCTGGCTGTAAAGTACGGAGGTCGCGTCGTACACTCTCGGACGTTGCTTAATGATTCCGACTTGTTATATTAAGTCCTAAGTAGATATTAATCAAGACGTTAGTCAACTGATACCATAATTAAATTACAGCTATAATGATAAGTGACGTGTATCACGTGACGCGCATGTTGACACGGCGCGCACGGCGCAGCGCCGTGTCACGACGCGGGACATGAGACCGCCCCGCCACAATTAAAAAGTAAACACTCGTTAGCGACGCTTTTGGGTTATGTTTGTTGTTAATGACGCTTTAATGATCGCCTCTAACTTATTGTTAAACTTTAAAAGGACGGGAATTGGTTTAAATGTACAATAATACTTATTTCAATTATTACTTATTTCTCTTATTACAACGAGCTGCGAAACAGTGCAGTGACGACGCATACTTACACGTGTTTCGTAGCCAAAGCATTAGTTTGACTTCCTTTGAAACTTGTGTAGCCGTGTAATATATATGTGCGAGGGCCTGTAACTACTCTTCGTAAAATATTCGTAAAGAACCGCTCGCTGCACCGCGCCGCACCGCGCCACTGCCAAGCCGCACCGCGCCGCGCCTCGTGAATGCCTCGGTTGGTAAAGCCCTCAATAAACAATGGCGGCTCATCGCTCGAAGCTATCTCAACAACCTTTAAACTTCTTCCGACGGTAACAAACTCTCAACTTCTGCTATAAACAATTTCTTTATTGAATATTTTTATGTTTTTACCCTGAATGAAAACTAATTTATTTTACGTACTTAGATATACAAATGTCTAGATTATACTGCAGCTGCATGTAAACATTTGTAAAATGATAATATAATCAGGAACGCATTCTCTTATGGCATCTGTCACGTATTACACCCAAGTACTTAGGATTGACCTCCGGTAGTCCGAGTGGTGGGCGGCTCACAGCGCGGCGGCGGGCGGCGGGGTCGCTCTCAGCGCACGAGGGCACTCGCTCGGGTCAACTCTCGATGATTTCCACATAACCACTTCACTAACTGTGATAAGGATATCGAGTTACGAGTATCACAACCTCACGGAAACTATCACAAGTCGCCCGAATACTTGTTCAACATTCACCTCACGCGTCCCGTTATTTTGGAATATTCTGCTCCCAGTGAAGTTACTTTAATTGGAACATGTTTTCCCGAGTTCCTGACATTACTGAGTACCAGGAGATCAGGAAAATGTTCCATGTTCCAGAATCTTAACTAAAATTATGGAAATGCATGCGAATCTATCTGTAACCATATTTTGGTGGATGGCATAAATCGGATGAGAAGGAGTCTAAAAATATACTTTGTATCACGTTTCGAGGGGAAGCTTGACGAAACCGCGGGCTTCGCTAGTTATAAATTAATATAAACGAGCAGGTAATTATTTGTAACGAAGTGGTTTCGTTTCAGCAAATGTTATTGACACGTTCGTTAATTGTTTGACATTGTTGGTGTAATTAACGGAACGAGGACAGCGAGTGATCCAACAACAAGAGCCCTGCACCTAGGTACGAGACAGGGTGCATACAGAGCTTACTTTTGTTACAATATTAACTACTAGCAGCGCCCCGCGGCTTTGCCCGCGTTGAGCCTGTTCCCGGAGGAGTTTCCGAATGAAAGTGATCGGAAAACGTCTGAACATGTTTTATGCAATTAATTGATGTAATTAATTAAAACAAGCATGCTTATTTCTGGCAAATGTGAACAGTTTGCAGAGCATGCTAATTTTAAGCAAGCTTATTAGCATGCTTTTTTTGAGCACGTCTGGCAGTACCTTTATAGATAGAATATTCGAAAATCCTTTCTTAGTGTGCACTTACGTCACTTGAAGAACCTTCCTGCCAAATAACATGTTTCTAGGTGTAGCGGTTAAGAATGTGCGTTGATTATCAGTCAGTCAGTCAGGACTTTGAATTTTATATATATAAATGTAGAAAAATCTAACCGCCTTCAAAATCTAGTTACTCTATTAAGTCGACTTTCAGACAATTTTAAAAGTTAAGTAAATTAAAGTCGGTGCCTCAGGAAGGTCTGTTTTCGAGCCTCTGGAGTTTAGCTGAGGAGTTGATGGCATAGACTGCAAATGATTCAACTTTAAAAAAATTCAGGAAGTCGACTAAATAGATTATTACTATCTTTTTATTTACTAGATTATGAAGGCGGTTAGATTTTATTAGTTTTTTGGTTTATTGCTTTTTTTTAACTCACAAAATGTATTCGGCGGTAGCCGCGATATTCTTACTTTTTCTTGTATAGACGCAGTGCCTCAGTCTTCTGTGAGCACGGTTCCTGTAAAGGGGCCGAATAAATATCCGTAAACGTAGTTTCAATTTTTTTAAAGTGCCCCTCACTTCACTGGGATCCCATCATCAGACCTGGTCTCCTCCTTTACCACGGACCACCCTCGGAATATCTCCTTCCCAACTAAAAATAATCATTCATAAACAAAGAAGCTATCCGCGAACGTATATAAGAAAGAAATATACGAATCGGTCGAAAATAATTGAGAAACCTCCTCCTTCTTTGAAGTCGGTTAAAAAGTAATAACTATATATTTGGGTGTTATTTTATTGTATTTTCAATATGTGAAAAGGCCCATCTTGCCAGCTCTGTATATTTGACGAGGGAGGCAGAAGCCCTCATGGGCTTGTACCAATGAGATATTGGCTTAAAATGTTTAATTTACTATATTTTGAAATCAAGATTTTATTATTTATAAGCGGTGTCGTGTTGTTACTCGAGGCGCGATATTCACAAGTTACCCAGGGTGGGGGCGGGGGCGGCGGCTGCGCCTAATGTTCAGCTTATCAACGGCACTTTGCTTAAAATATTGTATTCATAAAAACCAATTCAAAAGTTTTACAAAAACGTTAAAATTCTTCGTGATTTATGAATGCAATGCTGTGTTGTTGCGACAGCGTTATCTGTTTAATCCACCTTTATTTTAGTTACGGTCATTCGTTAAGTAATGAATTTAACCCTTCTGGTGTTTGCAACGCGAAGTCGGTATTCCGTAATAAATCAAGACAATAGTCATTGAGTGTAGGACATGTCTTGAATCCTACATTTAAAAATGTAAGCAAGGTCGATTGTCAGCGGTGAGCGGGTCAACTTTCAACACAGTGGCGGTACATTATAGATGGCGGATGTGTGTGTACCCGACGTGTGGGAGCTCCTCGGGGAGCGGCGGGAGGGCGCTCCTAGTTGGACATGTTCAACGGCCGAGTGATTTATACTCACCACTTGAACACTTCTCCCGCGCTGCATACTTTATAATACGAAACACTTTACTTGGATCGGAGCCCTCTCGCTGGTATCATACGAGTATTACTTGTTGTTCGCGATTCGATTTTTACTCTTTCGTAACTTTATTATTACTGTATTAACGGACCAAATCCCGTATTATCGTTCAAAGCCACCAAATCAATACTTGGACTGCTACCGAACGGTGCAATACTCTCTCGCTATACACTTTTATTGGCGCAATCCTTGTTAAAAAAGTATAGGGTAATTGCAATCGTGAGCGCTACAGAGTGAGTGCTCAAAGCGGTATATCTGGTGTAGGGCGAAAGCAGTGTTTCGGTCCGAAGCGGAGTCTGGAGGAGAGCTCAAAGATGGCGTGAAGCGACCGCACAGTTGTCGCGAGCCGGCGCGTGTGTGTGACGACTGACGCCATTATGAGCGGCCCAGAGCGCGCGCCACTCGGGACAGCGTTATGCGTTATTGTGGCGCACTCGCTGACAAATAAACTACTCTTTACTATTACTCGTACAACCGATCTATGCATGTTTAAAGCCGTCTATCTATATATTCATATTTTTATTGCTATAATTATGTCTTGGTACTGCGACGCCCTCATTTAATAATTATATTGTCACGTTGTTAAGTTTTTATGCGTTGAATAATGTTTGACCTAAATACAAACTCTTACTTCATAAATAAAAATATATATTTACTCGTATATAACGTATTTTTTAACAAAACAGATAGTTTGTAACGTGACTATCTTGTGACTCCATTTACCGAAGTTCCACCCAGGTCCCAATGTAATTTTATCCGTAAGGCAATACTCATTATCTGATATAGAGAGCGTACTCGTAATATAAGGCTTGTGTAACAAAACTCCTGAAGGAGGCACCGGGCGCTGCGGTCAGCCCGTCTCGAGCGAAGTCGCCAGTCCGATCAAAGAGGTCTCGCTCCACAAACTTGCGACTCGTGAAGTCGTCCACAAAGTATTGTTTAGGGGCCGTGTAGGGCCGCCACACACGGAGCGGCCGGCAACCCGCGACCTGCACCCCGCCTCGTGCGCGCTCTGCTCTACTCTGTGCACGTTATTTATTGTTGCTTTCACCCGAATTATACTCGCGCATCGCTGTGAGCAACTCGACTTATGTATAACAAATTCGTCCTCCGAACGGGGAATTGAATACAAAATGTGGCGCTGAATATTTGATTCTATTAAAAGAATAACTTATCGCTCTCGGTACAAATGACATTTGTTATAATATTACTGCTAGGCAAGAAAATGACGTTACAATTTTCTAAAGTGATGAAAACTATCGATGTTAGTATAGAAGTGACGATGTATTGGAACATTATAAGTACTACTTGCCATTGTAATTAGATTTAACTAAGATCCTTTTTGAAAATATTTTTTTTTATTTATTTTTTTAGTAACTGTTACTAAACAAGCTTATTTTTGGTTTATTGTCTAGTTATTTGGTAAAATGTGGAGAGAATTGAGCTGCTAGTTCTGAATAATATTCGCCTCCAAAGGGAACAACCATTACAGATAAGGTTCAGTATGTCGCATGTAGAAATCTAGATTTATGTGTAGCCTCAAACCACAACAGGCGAAATAATCTCGTAAACTAGGCTTATCGAATAGTCTAGATGTTGGCGGGCGGCGCGCGGCGGACGTGCGACCGCGACCGATCGCAATCCCGACCGGTTAATTAAACTGTCGCGCGTGTGCGCCCGACCTAAACAACACACGGCTCCAATTCAAACATTCGTTCTGTTTCAAATACTAGATGTCGTCTTGGGGCGGCGACTCGGACAGCTCTCTGCATCGAACGGACGCGTGCCATATGAATACGTTCGTTACTTCATCTAAATAAACCTACTTATATCAAACAACGAATAAACGCACTCGCTATCAACACTAATTGCTGGCATAAGCATTTATTATTGACTTTTAGGCCAAGATAAATAGTCGTTTCTAAGACAAGTCTTAGCCGAAGCAATTGCTTAGCAGTGATCTAAGCATCATGATTTGATAAAATAAACGGTACTTAGAACGATACACGTTAAACAGACAGCAAAACGTTCTCCTGCGATTATCACACATTTTTCATTTATTTAGCGGTGCCGAAAAGCCGTGACGCGCGAATCCTGTGCAGTGCTAACACCGCACGAGATTCCGAGACGAGCAGGAGCACCCCGACTGGCGCACTGAGAAACGGGTCGGGATTTTGTTATATTAAAATATAAATATTATGATAAAAAATATAATTAACAGCTGATTTATAATTTTTCATACATGTATTTTGCGTAAAAACATTACTTAAAAAACAAGTTATTTTGTGACTTTGAATGCGCCATTAGGAAGGCAATACCATAGTATAAAGAGAGGGGACCGCGCGCGGCTTCTATGTGTGCGCCGCCGCAAGCACAATTAAACAAAATCCCGACCCGTTTCTCAGTGCGCCAGTCGGGGTGCTCGTCTCGGAATCTCGTGCGGTGTTAGCACTGCACAGGATTCGCGCGTCACGAGAACGTTTTGCTGTCTGTTTAACGTGTATCGTTCTAAGTACCGTTTATTTAATCAAATCATGATGCTTAGGCTAAGACTTGTCTTAGAAACGACTATTTATCTTGTAGTTATGAGAAGCAGAATGCGTTCAGCCTCGTCAGAGTCGAGGTGGCATGGGATGTAAAGGGTTAGGTATTCGCGACATTTATTCAGTACAAACAACATTATTCCGGAGCGTTATTTACTTAAGCTCGCTTTTTATTTGAGCACACATTTAGTGTAATGGTAGAATATTGTTTTTGCATGCCGCTGAGCATGTATTGCGTGGGGAGAAATATTCAGTAAATACAAAACGCGAGCCTAGAGAGATCACTGAAAAATACGACTTAAAGTGAGGCCTTGTGGCGCAGGAGGCGAGAATTTGTCGAGCAATGTGCTACGTAACGTTAGCTAATTTACACGATTTTATATAAATGGACCTTTCGGTATTAATTAGGTAATCGAATGGTATTATATTTTATGGACACTAATGGCAGTATTAGCATTGTGCTGTAATACATCAAAGGTTTCAGAAGGAAATTGGTCTGCCATTAACACAGATTGCATTTCCATTTATCATTATGGAGGTATGATCAGCTGTGGGTAATTAAACTGGGTATCACTCTGGTGATTAGTGCTAGCCGGCGCCCTCACCGCTGCCCCGCCCCGCGCCCCTGGTGTCCTAGCGGTCTGGCGGGTAACTCACACGCCCAATGACGAGCATCGCTCAAAAAATAAGCGCACACACATAGATGCGCACTACACGGGTTTTGAATGGTTTCAATATGCGTGCTAGTTTGCTACGGAAAATCGTGTAGACTCGCGCTTAAGTGTGCGTCTGTTTTCGTAGCACGGCTTGGTTGGCTTTCGGGGTATTACACTTTCACATGACTTCGTGGTAACTATTTCTTTACATATGATTATTCTTTTAATTTAGCGTCGGGTTAGCTAATAGAGTCATAGATTATAGAGCACGACGAATTCAGCTTACAGCAATGGATGAATAAAGTTAATAACGATTGCAACTGAATACGAAAAAAAAAAGTTAACAAGTAATAATCATACATAATCATATTTGAAATTAGCTTATATAGACCAGTGTCGATAATTTTTAAAACCAAAAATAATAATAGTAGGATGAAACCCATTAGAAAAGGAGGGGAATATTATAAAAATGAAAGGAAAAATAAATTACGGGCGATCTGAGGTCGGGAAGGGGGAAGGGGGTGAGTTTTCAGGGGTAAAAATGGTTTATCTCGATTTCCGAAAAAACCACAAGTCCTACGGAAACAAGTCAAATGGCAAAGTTGTAGGTAATAAAATGATCTACAACTCTTGTATTGACAATTTGTTCACATAACCTCAAAATATATGTGAAAAATTCAAAAAAACACGTTATTGGTTTTTTACGTTTATCTTCCTCAAAAAAAATTTTTTTTCTACGACATTTGGTGAAAACTTTCCTTATTATGTCCCAAATACACTGTAATTTATTTGATTAAAAATATTTATTTTTTCACCTTATTTTGAATTAATATCGAAAAAGCACCCTAATTTTCAATCGAAAATTCACCCGTCAAAATATCAGCTTTTTTCAAAAAGTTGGTATGTTTTCTGTTCCTTGAAATCTTTACTTTCGGATGGTAAAAAAAAATATATTAGTATAGTAAATCTTCTCAGAAAATGCAAAAAACCTCGAATACGATTATTTTTTAAAAAAGTTGATTTATTTAATGCTAATTACATTTATGTCATAGAAAATCTCATTATATAAAAATATAAATGTAAATCGTACTATTAAATGTAGATATAGTCCAGTCATTATAGTAAGTTCACCTCGGAATATGAGATACCCAGCTGTAAGTCTGTAAATACTTGTATATTGTCACCCTAAAAGTTGTCTCATCATAACTTACATATGGTAGGGTGTACGCAACCATTAAATTTCAAGGTCAAAGGTCACAAAAATCGGTTTTAGCGCTTTTTTGTAAATGACAAGCCCGTTGGCACAGTGGCAGTGAGAGCGCTTACTGTGTCTGGGGTTGCGGGTTCGATTCCCGTCCGGAGTCAACAATATGTGCAGACATAGTTGTTGGCGACGACGTCTGGGTGTCAATTATATATTCTTATAAAGTATTTGTGTATGTATATGTAGTAGTACCAGTTAATTAGATTCCATAACACAAGCTTAGAGCTTACTTTGGGTCTAATTAACCGTGTGTGAATTTGTCCAGGTATATTTATTTATTTATTTATTTAATAAACAAAAGTTTTTCAAAAGAAAAGTATTAGTTTGCGGGGTTTGTAGTTTACTTTTATTTGTTAAATCTGAATACACAACGAATGCGATGAAATTGCTCTCGTATTTGTGTAACTTTGAAATAAATTTGAATATTGTATACACAACACTTGTTCTACAAATTCACCTTCAGTCGCTGAAGGGCAAACACAGACGTAATAACAATAATGCTTCGTTTAAGAGCAGCACGTTAGGTTCCCTACATCTTAGGTTCCCTACATCTTACGTTCCCTACATCTTATTTATAACTCTCTAAATCTGTAAGAATATTTTATTTACCTCTGGACTGTTGTGTGTAGGTATTGTTATTAGAGCGCTTCAGAATAATGTTCAGATAAGATATGTTTGTATTACACCCTGAATAAACGGCTCGCCGCCTGAGCGCCGCTGATACCGGGAGCGGCGGGGGAGCGCGGCGAGTGTGGCCGCGGAGCCGCGCCGGGACATACCGACTCGCGTCCTCGGCGACTCCAATAAATAATTCATGAGTGATGCCCTCATAATGCTGTCGATGGCACATTGTGTTGCCGCCACGACCCAAATATCTGGCGTAAGTTTTTGGTATAATTATGCTGTGGGAGACCCCCCGCGCATTCCCTGGCAAATAAGCTGCTGGAAGTCACGTCTGGAGTATTAGCGGGAAAACAGGCGGATACAACTAAATGAACACAACAAAACCACGAAATTTGTGAAGAAAATTCAAAACAATCGAGTTGAACTACATAGTTATGAATAATCATAGCAGTGTAAGTACAATGGAACAATTCGTAATAGACAAAGTTAGCGCGAAGTAGACAAACAACAATTCAATGCAATAGAAGCCCGACAAAGTGCGGAGGTGGAGTGCGCGAGGAAATCTAGTTAATAGTGGTAACATTAATTGTGGCGAGCGGCGTTTGTGCTATTGTCATATTAATTAATTAGGTGATGGCAAGAATTCGCGGTGCGGCCGCGTGCGACGATATTGTTCCGCCGCCAAGTTGTTGGTATTCGCTGGTAATGCGCGGAGCGGACTCGAAGTTTTTGAATAGTTCTCAGACAATCGGTCGGGCGGGACCGCGGCGCGCGCGCTATGCGCGCCCCCTGGTTTACTCGACATTGGTTTATTAGTTGCGCTATACATCATGTTGCAAATGTAACTTTCAGCATTATCACGGTTATACCGGACTATTGTTCACTAATTGTAGTACCTTGGTAGTGGTATAAAAAACATATAGTTTATCTTAATTGTGAACTGGCTGAAGAACCAATAACACATTTCTCGCCGAACGTTGAATTCGATATCAAACACACTTCGGCGATGTTCAAATATCATGCAAAAAATATTTGATTCGTAAAGCGGCGTGTTCCGCGAGCCGGAACCGGAGTACACAATGTGTAAACATTAATATTGGGGGAAGAAAACATATTTTATTTGAGGCTGAACATAATTGCAACTCGTTATTTTCGCTCGTCCTCGGACCCGATATCATTTTAATCAGAACGACAATCGCTCGCCTCTTTAATGGAATTTTATTGACTTCTTCGTTTCCGACAATTTGTTATTCGAATGAGTTTGCGTTTCCGTGGCGGCCGCGCGGCTCTCGATGAGCTGTCTCAGCGATATTGATTCACGGCGCTCAATCTAGACTCGATATGAACCGAGCGAGTGCGAGAGCCGGTGCGGATTACGCGGCGGTTCATACATCGCGGAGCGCCACCAAATCCAGGTTTTATTTTGTGGCTGAAACTTAAACCGGTGAAAACGGAAAAAGGTAAACTGCATCCACTCCGTGCTCCAGCCATGCGGCGCGGCTCGCGACCAACTTTATAGACTAGCCGCTGCGCGCGGCTCCACTGCACTTTGGATGCGATTCGAGAGACTTACGTGCTTCACTTATTCTTCTCAAACTATTATAAAGTTTTATTTCGTTGCCTTTCCGTATATTTATTTGTGTCTGGACCTGATGGAATAAATAATATCTGTGGAATTTTGGATAAGATTAGTATAGTTTCTTTGATCTACTGCTGTGGGTGGTTATTTCAGAAGTGAAGATTAAAGACATGGTGTCGGTGATCCCTGGCACTGTCCTTGGGATCATAACTCGTGGCAGAGCGCGCTGTGCAGTGTCTGTCGGGGCGGGCGGGGAGCGCGGGCGGAGCGGCGGCTGTTGCCAGCGGTTAGCGGGACACGGAACATGTACCCTAACACACACACACACACACATACCACATACACACCACACATGACATAATTGTCAGTTTTTATTACTTCAACTATTTCTTGGCCTCGTGATTACAAGACACTTCGTGCGACTTCATAACGTATCTGAAGAACTTGAGATTCGTCGCTATTTGTTTTATAATATTCTTGGACTAGTTTTACTTAACGCTCGTAAAAGTAAATAGGTCTAGAACGGAGAATACACGGCATAAATTCAAATTCTAAAGTCTAAACATCCATCTAGCATTTAATTATTACATTTTAAGAAGTCCAATACGGTCCGCATTGGAACAGTGGGTATAGCATATTTTAAACGAATTTAAACTCTCAGTTGTAATACTCGTATCATAAGATCTAAATTAGCATGTTAAAGCCGTGAATGCATTCCGGGGGCGGTATTAATTCAAGATTACTGCGGATGCGGGAGATTGCGGGCGTAAGGCGGCGTCTGCACGGCGCGCTGAAACGAGAGCACGCTACGAGCGGCGAGCGGTGAGCGACGAGCCAAGCGAAACAATGAATATTGCTTGGAATATGTCATACATGATGTGGTATGGGTTGTTTGTGCAAACGAGCCGCGGATTACGAGTTTACCATATATTAATACCAACATCATAAGTACCTACCAATAATATAAAATCTACTAACTGCGCCCCGCGGTTTCACCCGCGTTGTACCCGTTCCCGCGGGAATTTCGGGATAAAAAATAGATGTTGGCCGATTCTCAGACCTACTCAATATGCTCACAAAATTTCATGAGAATCGGTCGAGCCGTTTCGGAGGAGTACGCGAACGAACACTGTGACACGAGAATTTTATATATAAGATAAATCTAAAGACAAAGAAACTATTTATAAGAGATATAAGCGTTCTAAACAGAAATAATATTGCGTTATTATCGTATAAGGATGTGCTCACATGGGTACCTCCGCGTGGTCTGGCCGCGCTCATCTCCGCGGCGCAGGATATTAAACCGAAACAGTTCGCCCGAGATTTATTATCCCATAACCGATGTTTACCTGGATACCGCATTGTGTATCGACTGCAGCCGGCAGCGTCGCTCTCCGCTAAGCTGCTCCCCGCCTTAACTGGCTTTTTATTACTTCATCCTGTTTATTCATCAGTGAGTACTTCATGTAGAGAGTCGCTACATAACTAAACATTTCACCAAATAGTTCAATATAGCTTGTTTCAGTTTAACACGCCCATTCAATACAATATTGTGACAATATGTCATGTTAAATTATGAACAACATTATTATCATTGCGTAACAAATTAAGTCGTTTTCCTATTGCGATCGCTGAACTTATTTTGATCAACCTCAGTCACTGAACATCCTCTACCCACAAGATTCTAGACTGTAGACCTAGACATAAACCTAGACGTCTATACCGCCAACTGCAGACACCTATTCTTAGTGATAGTTGCTTTCGATCACCGAATGCAGCTGTTCAGACTACGGTATTCTTCGACGGACTGCGGACATAGCGTATTGATATAATTACACTATCATTTAACCAACAGAACAAGCACAGCCAGGTCCTCCTTCACTGCCAGCGCCTCTCGCGCCGCGTTGTTGTCACCTCCCTGTCTATTGTCTATTGATGATCGCGCCTCAATACATGATACGTACTCTAACGCAGGCTGACACTTGCAGCATAGGCTACACTAAGGCGCACATTAGCTTAAAGCTCACGCAATAATATACACGTTACGTCATCATTACGATCGCGCCCGGAATGGCGCGACGAATGGTATTCAGTGTGACTTGTTGATGCAATGATCTGTAACGCCGCTCGGCTGTTAGCGTCACTTACTATAAGTTGCCCTCCCTCTTCCCGCCGCCGCCGCCGCCGCCCGGCGCAACGCGCGCGACAGACAAAAAGCTCCGCCGATAAAGCTTTCATTACCAACCAACTAAAATACTAATGTTTATTTATTCATTCGCTTAACGTGAAGTTTGTTTAAAAGCTACGCTCATTAATATTCCAGATGATGATTACCTCGCTTTATAAGTTTTTCTGTGAGAAACGATCGCGAATGAATTATCTGTGTATAAATTAAAGTTCTCTGTAAGTAGTGTTCAAATATTGTAGAAACAATTATTGGTTAAGAATAATGTGTGCTTTGAGTCATTTAAAACCAAATAATATAAAAAGTAAGCAGTTCATTGAAATCAACACGGATATACGGCGTATGTTACTCAAAATTATAAACATATTGTGATAATATAATTGATTGTGACGTCATCGCAGTCACCGTGCATTTAGTGTCGTCGGCGTGTGTTGTTCCGTGTACAACAGATGGCGGCGGGTGATGAGTGGTGATCCGCGGTCCGCGGCGCGCGTTATTCATACGCTGCCTGAGCGGTGCAGCGGTGGCTCGCACCCTCCCCGGTCAAATCGCTCTCACAAACTAAACTGGGTACTTTTTCAAATGATGATTGCTTTATTTTTAGTTACCGCGTGTGAAGGCCATGTGTCTAATGTTAAATGTCACGATATCGATTGGAATTTGTAGTTTCATTGACATCGAGCAGTTATTTCTGAAAGATATATAATTAAATTCAAAGAAGCCTCTAACTAATGCAGTGGCACAGTGCGCTGTATTTTTAGCAGTCGGAGTGTGTCGCGGCGGATCGATAGCTCGGTTTATGCGCTGAATAATGGCTGAATAACTTATGATGACATACACTTTGATCAATTAGTCAGCTTAGCGTCAATTTGTTTATTAAATGTCATGACAATCACTTGGGAAGTTATTTTAGAGCACATAGGACGATACGTTACTTATACAGGTTATATTGGAGTATAATGGTTGATTGACTATCTACGTCATACAGCTTGGATTATTCTAATTGACTTGTCCATTATGCATGTTAATACGAGTATAATAATTATGAGGGTGGTTTTTCCACTAAATGACAGCGAGGTTCAGGTTTCTATAATAAAACTATCTCTAGAGCAGCAGGCCAGGCTCTCCAGGCCACCACCCAATATTGTATTCTATTTCGATGTATTAAGGTCCTCGGGCCACGGGCGGCGGCGGCGGTTTAATTAAGGGGACATCCATCACAGCGCCCATTGATGGGCCATTGATTAAGTCGGTACACCGCCATTTTTTATACACTACCGAGATTGATTGGCGTTAGTTGTCGGCGGATTTGGGGTTGTTCTTTTTGGATATAACGATATTTCAGTTGCACAATTCTACATTTGCTTTATGTTACCGCAATCGAACCAAGTAATCTTTTGACTAAGTTCTGACAGTTCATGAGATTACAACTTACGAGGTACAAATTTAAGTCGAAAACTTATGAAAAAGGGAATTACGAAAATTAAAACGTAAACGAAAGAACATCGAAAGAATCTTAAACTTCTAAGTTTAATTAAATTGTTTTTTAAAGTGTGAATGACGTCAACAGGTAATCCCGGGGAACAAGTTTAATTATATTTGTTGTTTTTTCGTTGTACCGTGTACAGTGTACCTAGTGGTAGTGATCGGAGGGGCAGGGGGGGGGGTTCTAGTATTTAATTAAACAGTCGGATGCGACAATGGCGCTATCACTCGACGATGGTTAATTTAACCCTTTGTTCGGCGAGTGGCGGAGCGGATCGGGCGCATAATCTTTGTAATACAGTCTTAGGACGCACTTCCGACGAGATTTCAG
Source organism: Cyclophora albipunctata (assembly GCA_963082685.1). Taxonomy (NCBI): domain Eukaryota; kingdom Metazoa; phylum Arthropoda; class Insecta; order Lepidoptera; family Geometridae; genus Cyclophora; species Cyclophora albipunctata. The sequence goes on along the minus strand of OY720112.1, from coordinate 12,624,124 downwards.
TTCGGTTACAAACTCATAGAAGACGGAACGGAGGATTAATATGATACTTCGTTTAGTTAGCGGCTTTGAACCCCGTTCAGTAGCGCGTTAGAGAGGGCAGAGACCCGGCGAACTGTGGGTTAATAGAGCATTTTGTGAGGAAACAGTTTTTACGTGATGCGACTACAGAAATGGGGAATCTGGGTTGATATCAATCTCCGACGTACACTCAGCCGTTGGCGAGGTCCGGTAGTTCAGTGAAGACTGTGCCTCTCGTCCCGTTATGTTTCAGTTCGTAACCTCGCCTTCACACCCTTCACTCTGAGTACTTTACAAAAGCTTGTTTGTAATTTTTTTATATGTATTTTCAATATACTGAACTTGAAAACTAATTCTGAATTCCCAAAGTCCCCTGAGGCCTAACTTGATATCAAGGGCACGAATTAAGGGCCCTATTGTCCACGCGGTCTTTTAATGAACATACAGAATGCGCAACGTTATAGGTACATATCGTATATACATATTTACAAAGGTTTATTCCGAATCACCCTAAGGGCGTCTAGAGACTAAGACTAGTCTAAACACGAAAACGCCAGGGTTGGCCACTGACCGATTTGAACTTACTTACATAGGGCCAGTATTGCGTAGAGCTCGTTGTTGCTATGTTACAGCAGTAAAGCGGTGTTGACACGTAGTTGGTAGTGTCAGTGGTGTAATGCATGGTGTGATGTTGTTCAGGTATGGGCGACGTGGCGGGCGGCGCGGGCTCGGTGAACGCGCTGCCGGGCGGCATGGGCGCGCGCCTGGCGCCCTCCTTCGACGCGGCCACCCCACGCAACGTCACCGCGCTCGTCGGCAAGTCCGCCTACCTCAGCTGCCGCGTGCGCAACCTCGGCAACAGAACGGTTAGTACACAACACACACACCAACCATATGTGGCACGTACATGGAGACATTATAGACATACCTTACTAAGGTTTACTTTTTCCTTAACCTATATTGTACCACCACTGGGTACAGGCCTCCCCCTAGCTCTTCCAACCCTCTCTGTTCATCGCGGATAAGATACTTATATTCACTTTAAGATTGGCATTGACCATCAAGAACAGCAGAATGGTTAAGTTTGTGGAGTGGTGGAAATTTAATTAAAATACACTGTCTGACATCTGTCAGACAGTGTCTGACATCATTATGTCAGACACTGCAGTATAATGATACTGCAGAGCTGAAATTGTAAGTGTGGATGCCACATAAACACGTAAGTAGGTATGAACAAACAAATAAACTGGCCCTAATTCGTTCGACCTTGACAACCAGCACATTGGATAAGATAACAGTCGTGTAACTGTACACCTCGCCGTACAAATACTCGCATCTACATACTACGGGGGTAACTATGTGTACCTATGCAGGGGGCGTACTCACATGGAAATGTTTTCGTAAATAATGACAAAGATTACATAATAATTGGTATGAGGGTCGCGGCGTAAGCACTTTGTTCTACCACAGTAAAACTATCTAACAGTAATCCGACTCGGCTGTGACCTTGAGTTAGATACCTACAGCCGCGCGGTACGTAGACATGCGCTAAGGCTGCCACCCGCCAGCATTTTAATTATATTTGCCTACTTTGTGTTTCCATTTATAGTTTTGTGACTGTAATTTTTTTTTATGTAAAGAATTAAAATACTTAAAATTGAATAGGAAAAATATTTTCGACTGATACGTACGAAATGCTTTATTTTTAAATTTTAAGGTATAAAAAATCCGCATTCTAATATAAAGCTTCATTATAAATTGTTTTGGGAAACATGGACAATGTGTTAATAACAAATTCATACAACAAAAAACAAAAATCAACACACCGCCCACGTACCAGGAGTGTACCACGGTCGAAGCGCGTAGGTATAACTCGCGTTTCGGCCGTTTATATGGAGTTAAACTACTGATATTACCGTGGTTCTACTCTATTTCAACAAGGAAAAGAGGAATCTACTTAACAATGTAGCAATCTACTTCCTAATATTGTACTTACTTGATATGTTTTCGTGTCCGACGAAACGTAACCGATCTCAGCGCAGGTTTGCGAGGTCGCCATCAAAAGAGTATTTGCATAAAGATGAGAACGTGCGTCACGGTTTGGTTAGGGCATTGCAGGCTGAATCACCTGATTGCTCGAAAAGTAAGATGATTCCGTGCTTCGGAGGGCACGTTAAGCCGTCAGTTCCGGTTACTTTCTACGGATAGTAGTCGTTACTCGAGCCATGTCAGAGGCCTTTGGCGGCTCAATAACTCTGACACCAGGATTGGTCAGGTTGGCCATCCACTCGATGAAGAAGAAGAAGACGGTGTCATCTCGCCGAGCCTAATAAATGTTTCTACACACCGTCATTTGGCAGTCGGCGGCCGCGCGGCGGCGCTCGTGTTCGCGGTGATTGCTCGCGCGGCCCTCCCGCTCGTTCCGCTCGCTGCTCGCTCCCGCTCGCTGCTCGCCCGCGCTCGTTCCGGTCACTGCTCGCGTGCGCTCGTCCGCTAGCTTACTCTCGAGTGTGCCCACGTCGCCCTCCGACGCACGATGTATAGCGCGGAGACATCGAATCAGGGTCAATTTACAACACCGGCATTTGTGCGAGGCTGTGACACAACCCAGAATCATCGAGCTGGTATCGGATGTCGGCGCGCACCGGTGCAGCGAGGGTGTTCACGCGAGGCTCTACCTGTGGGCGCGGGGCGGGCGGGTGGTCCCCGGGACTGCATAATAATCTAACTTCTTATAATCGCTCGTAGGCCGTGTATTTGTTTATGTTAATTCGCAGAATGAATATTCATGGGTTCTGTTCTTCGCGCCCCGCCTGCGCCACAATACAGATAATTTTCAAGTTTTCTAATTACGGATTTTGTCGAGAGTCCGTTTTGTTTTGTTTGTTCTATGGCTCTTGGGAATTGATCTTTTTGAGATTCCTTAAGTGGAAACAGGGAAATGTGAATTCGCTTACTGAAGTTTATTTTTCTTTATTTAATTCGAGTTATTTTTTGTTTTATCTGCAAAGTATTTGTATTTACTGTTGTTTATTGAGGTAAAATAAACATTACGTATAGTCGAGACAAGCAGTGAGCGTCAGGGCCTGCCTGACGCAGTGCGAGCGCGGGCGCGGCGGGCGCGGCGGGCGGCGGCACGGGCGGCGGGCGGCGGCGCAGGAGGTAATTAAATGATAGCTCCTGTCGTCCTTTGAGCGCTCTCCATTTAGTGCATGGACCAGCGGCGACGGATTTCCGACATTTTGAACATAAAACTCTCTGTAAAATGTTAGCTTGGGTTCCTAACATTCTTTACATACTCGTTAGGTAGAAGGTACTTTGCTCATTAATGGAATGGAAACAGGACACCATCATATTGTTGAATTATTTTCTTTTGGCCAAATTATTATGTTGTTTCAAACACAGAACTAGTATTTGTAAGTTGGAGATTCATTCGTTTTAGTTTGTTGAAGGACGGATAACAAATCGTGTGTCTCGTGTCGTGGCGTCTAGACTGCAGGCGGCCGGCTGAGCCGCGGCGCGACGTGAAGCGGACCGGGATTCGTTGGGGTAACCATCGATCACGACCACTGTGTGATCATATCATTTATATAAATAACAATATATAGTTGCGGATAACTTGAGAAGTATCGAAACTGTATAATATCAAATAGACTATAAAATTCGCTGAGCTCTTATTTGGACGATTACGATTATACTCAAGACATAAAATTAATCAGTTCTCGATCCAATAGCGAATCAATTGGAGGGGAAGATGCGGGGCAGGAGAGGAGAGGGGGGGGGGGTGCTTGTATTAATAGTACTCAATTATAATTACCTTTATTATACCCGATAATGAACTGTGGTGATTACTGCAACTGTTTTCGGTGGTTTATCTGATATTTTTTTTTTTAAAGTAACATTTCATATTTATGTTTGGTTTATTATTCCCTTTAGTTTGAAATAGCAAGCTGACTTTGTTGTGGTTAATTAACAAAATCCCTTTGGAAGTTTCGGAGAAAATATAGCACCGATATAACAAACGTTTAATATTTTAATAACATTAGTGCGGTAAACGATCGATCTAACGAGTGATTCAGAAATAAAACAATTACTTACCGCGGCGGACCGCGGCGGACCGCGCCGGTCTACTTAGTTAATAAGTCATAAATAAATAATTTGGGCCGAAGTAAAAGTAAACAATGGAGGTGAAGTCGGTGCCAATCCCATTGTGACGCGGTGCGGTGCGTAGTGATGTGCGTGCGGTGTGGTGTGGTGCAGTGTGCTGCAGTACGGTGCGGTGCGGCACTGTGGTGTTCGAGCGGAGCCCTACATTAGTCCAATTTAATTGGATCAAGGGTTATCCGTCATTCGTTACAAGCCTCTATCAAATAATTCTCCTTATCGTCCGAACTTGTAACAACGCCTTGAATTTCAATTACATTCCTGTTTAGATTCGCGTCTATTTGTGTACCCCTGACAATTCAATTTGTCTTAATTTATCTCGCGGGTGCCAACCCTTACAGAATATTAATAACTTGCTACGTCGTAGCGTCGTAGCGGCGTAGCACTTCGTAGCGGTTTTCGCAGATCCAAGCTTATTATGATAATTTATTAAAGGAAAAAATTAAGTGTTTTTTGGTGAGTGGCTTGATATCGTCATCCGATGCGACAGTGTTGTATTACACGTTTAATACGGGTTGTTTAAAGTATATCGTTAAATGTCACAAAATCTAAATATTCCATCTAAATCCTTACGAGGAAACAAAAATTACATACTTTTGAAACATGTTTCAGTTGTTAATTCATATCAATTTACTAAATCTGAATATAAGCAGAGTAGGTGTCAAAAAATCGCGCAGAACATTATCTGCGGCGGTAGTTGAGCGAGTGTTTGATCGCGACGTATCGACGGAGCGCGGCGACTGGAGGCTCTTTGATTGAAAATGTATTATTCATAGAGATTGCTCCTAAATTAATTTATAGAGTGTTAATTAACTTTCAGATAAAATTGCTTCCTTAACATCAATTTAGAGTTGATTACGAGAGATGGATTTGAGGAATTTGTGTGTTTTGAGATGACTTATTTCTAAAGTTTTAATGAACGTAATGTGTGGTCGCTGTGATTAACATTGTGAGGAGCTGTGGGGTCGCACCGGAAGACGCACGCCGCAAGATGTGCTCGTACTTGAGGTATTCAGGCGGGCCCCAGCCCCGGGCCCCGGCCGGCCGCCCCGGGGACTCGCTTTACTGTACGAGTAAAGCGAGTCCCCGGGGACTGTGTGAGACGAGAGGCCCTCACTCCCCGCAGCCCGCACCTGGGACCTGCAAGATATTGTGTACATGTCTTGAATTTTTCAAAATCCTATTTATGCGGACGTCTTCATCATAATAGCTCCAATCTTTAATTTAAGTTCAATCAGTCGAAAATCTAAGAAGATTTATACAAACTTTCATCCCCTATTTTATCCCCTTGGGGGTAGAATTTATCAAAATCATTTCTTAGGGGATGCCTACGTCATAGTAGCTATATTCATGCAAAGTCTCAGCCCGATCGGTTTAAAATTCACAAAGTTTCATACAAACTCTTATTCCCTATTTTATCCCCTTGGGGGTAGAATTTATCAAAATCCTTTCTTAGGGGATGCCTACGTCATAGTAGCTATATTCATGCAAAGTCTCAGCCCGATCGGTATAAAATTGACAAAGTTTTATACAAACTTTCATCCCCTATTTTATCCCCCTGGGGGTAGAATTTATCAAAATCCTTTCTTAGTATGCACTTACGTCACTTGAAGAACCTTCCTGTCAAATTTAATGTTTCTAAGTGTAGCGGTTGAGGCTGTGCGTTGATTATCAGTCAGTCAGTCACTCACTCAGGACTTTGAATTATATATATATATATATACTAGCAGTGCCCCGCGGCTTTGCCCGCGTTGAGCCCGTTCCCGTAGGAATTTTCGAAAATCCTTTCTTAGTGTGCACTTACGGCACTTGAAGAACCTTCCTGCCAAATTTCATGTTTCTAAGTGTAGCGGTTGAGGCTGTGAGTTGATTATCAGTCAGTCAGTCAGTCAGTCAGTCAGGACTTTGAATTTTATATAATATAGATTAATGGTTTGAACCGCGAAGTGAACCGTCGCGTGCGCGGGGAAGATTTCGTCCAACAAGGAATTGCTCAACACTTAACTCGCTCCTTTTCACCACGTGGCAGTCGACTGCCTCACTAGTGCGGAGACTCAATCGACAACAATCAATCGATAGTCACCGTTAAAAATGCGACCTCCTGACTATTGTTCTGCAACCTGAGGGCAGAGAAAGAGCCATATTCACAAATTGGCAAAACTATAAAGGTTGCGTACCTGATATAGTTGGGAAGTGCTCGCCCACAGCGAGGTACCTCCGCGCGCGGGTGCGGCGGACACTCGTGAGTTGTGGCGCGTCCGCCCCGCCGCCCGCCCCGCCGCGCCGCCCGCCGCCCGCCGCCCGCGCGTCTTCGAGTGTCGTTACTCACACTACTGCATTATTTATTACAACTACCCACAAACACTTTTTGGAAAAGGTGTTGGCAGGTAAAGTATGGATTTGAGACCCGGCTACACCTTTTATCACTTACTATACCTTATTTTATGGGAAATCGATATCCCTTAACTTCAGTTTTGATCATTGATTTTTTATAGAGGTCGGTTTGTTCGTAAATGTATTTCCAAGTCGGTAAGTCGAGAGAGGAGGAACATAAACTACGGACCCTAAAGATTATGTATTCTGGTTATAGTCTGGGAGTGTTTCCGATACGTACGACAATGAGGGATGTGGAAGTGCTCAATGAAGTGAGTCCACGTCGTCAGCGCGGGACCCGCCGCGACGCGGGGTCCGGGGCTCGGGGCCCGCCGACACGACTCCGTATTAAAAAGTATTCCGTTTCAATTTCCTGACATTGATATTCACTTGTTTTGACGGTATTCTCCCGTTACTCTCAACTTATTGAAGGAAAAATGTTTTATATCCATTTAAATCGAATTCGGTACGTAATGCTCCTGTCCCCGAGTTAATTCAACAGTTTAGTGTCGGTGTGTTTGTTCACGCTCACACGCGAGCCGCCGGTGTATGTGTGCGACGAGCAAACAGATCAGTGGATAATGTTTTCAAAATAAAAACATTCCGCCAGCAAAATATAAGTAAATAAGAAGCGTCTTTCAATTTGAGAAAGGAAATATGATTTTCATTAGACGGTATTGTTGCTCCCCGAAGAGTCGGGAATTCAAATCAAAGCAAATCTAATAATGACCTCTCCCGTGTGTAGGGACCGGTATCAGTAGGAGCCGGCTCGTAAAGTGTACGTTATGTGCCGCAAAATAATCTGCAGACCGGAAACCACTTTGCCATTTAAATATTCTCATTTTCCTGGATATTTTTAAAAAAATAAAGGAAAGGTAAAAAGGTTAAGGTATGAGGGTAGCGGCAGCGGCGCGAAGTCTGGAGCGGCTCGCGTGTGGGTCTCATACCTGACGGGAAATGGCTTTCAGATCAGATTGTTGAGTTTTCGTTTAATGTTCACGTGGCGAGTTGCCTGGAAGCACTCCGCTCGAGCCGAGGAGTGGAACTACTCGCGCGTTGCGTAACGCGGCGCCGCGGGCCAGCGCAGGTAGCCGCCGCTGGGACGCTATCCTTGTTATTATCCCATTATTTCGTATAATTGAGTGAGGGCGCGGCTCGCGGTCAATCCTTTGGGAGATTGCCCAACATCGGCAACTACTGCAACATAGCTGAGATTCGTGGAGATTATAATATACCGGAGCCCCCAGCTCGCCGACCGGCAACAGCGCGCGGGGGCGCAGCGCCGCGCCGGGGACTAGAGTTGTTCTGTAGCTTATTGTATTTTATACTAGTCTTTAGAACCATTTCCCAACCACTCCGTATCGCTTTCTCTTTTTACGTTCAATGCCTGTAAGTGAATACTTAGAAATGTAACGATATTAACAATTGCTCGTGTATATAATCTTGATGAATATTTATGTATTTTGCCGCCGCCATTATGTTATGTAAAGTGTGTCAGTCTGACTTGCCTCTTAGAATATACGTACCAACTTCAGATATTGTATATTAAAAAAAAACTCTTTTGAATAAAAACGTCCATGAATTGTGGTTTCTATACAAAGTGTCTTATAGGATCAGTCGGGTACCACAGACGTTTGAGATTTAAGAATAACAAGCGCTCGATGTAAGATAAGTCCAGGACCGGGATGGATCTGGAATGATACATGTAAATGTCGCGGGGCGGGGTGTGGGGTGCCCCCGCGGGTGAGTGACGCGCGCCGGACGCGGATCACTCGGCCGACACCGTCACTCGGATGACTCCGACACGCCGCTCCGCTCCACTATCTGCGGCAGATCAATTCAATCTAATACAACAAATGCTGCTTCAAATATTCTCCAGATTTATCCAGTAATGGCATTATAGACTCCGGTGGAGTACGGAGCGGCGAAGCGGCTGCGAGGCGTGAGGAAGGTTTCATATTATTTTGATAAACGTGTAACAAAGTCACAATTATTATTCCAAATACGAATAGACTATTGTCGCTGTTTCATGTGACAAATACACTGGAATGTATCTGTTTACTTTTAATATTATAAGCAATTATCTTTTCGAAACACTGTTTACATTGTGTTGTAAACAGTGTTTCGAAAAGGGGATTGATGATGTATATAAGAGGTTAGTTTGCGATTAGTTAATGTAATGCATGCCTGAGGTGAGGCTGAGGCTCGGTAATGTAATCACCACGGTAACTAAGTTGGAACTTGAGAAGGAATTTCAAAGATCCATTAATTTATGTAATCTGGCTGAGAAGATGAGTAACTGAATTTGTTATGATAACGTGTTTACGATTAGAGGGATCGCTTCAAACGATCTGAACAAACACTGCGCGCTCCACTAAACTCGATAAACTCATAATAAAAACACACATCAAAGCCAACCTCGGCGAATGTAAAGACGTAATTTCCCAAGTCTTTTAAGCGAGTGTTATCTCTGCTCGGGATGTTCCAACTTGGCAATTATTAGGAGTTAATTTTGAGCTGGTAATGTATACAGATGGTGGTGATTACGATGAATGGCAATGATTGATGAGGGCGCGCGTGAAAACCCTGAATCACTGTTGTCTACATTTTCAACCCTCTCGCCGTAATCGCCGGGAAAGGGTCGTGTTTTTTATGAAAATGTCAGATTATTATATTATACTGTTTCTGATCACTTCGCGAATGTGAGCCGACGGGCCGCGCGGCTCGTTCATCTTTTATCTCACGCGATACTTTAACTGGATGCGGGGCGGGAGGCGGGAGGCGCCAGATTGATGTATCTCTGAATATGGCCCGCGCTCCGTGTCATACGTGATCAATATCATCGGAACTATTTCATTTTCACGGGAGGAGCGGGCCGTCCCTTTAAATATTATATTCGGAGAATAATTAAGAGAACGAAATAGACAAAGTCTAGTTCTGCGAACAGAAGTAAAAACAATATCAAATCAAGTCGCTTCTTTGACCTTCCACGATGTGAATTATTTGTGTCCTCCCTTTGAGGGAAATTTATGAAACAATGTCGGCGTTACCGTCCGATAGTCAGAATACGATAAATACAAACGCTTCGTATTTCAGGCAATATTGGAATATCCTTTTGCGAGACGCCGATATCGAACGCAATTATACTAAAGTGCGCTCGAGTCTCATTCTCCGAATACTAAGAGTACTAGAACGAACACAACCTGAAATATAATTTAATGAAACAATAGGCGCAGAGAAACGAAAACTATACGAATGTAATAAGGTTTATTAAATAATATAGACAATGGGAGTTATCCCCGGGCGGAGTAAATATTGCATGGAGCAGTAAATCGCGGAGGGCGAGCGCGCTCCGACTAAACCCTCACGTTTTCAAATCAACATCGTAAGAAATGAAAGTGTACCAAATAACCGTTCGGCCTCTCTACATTGAATGGTATAGTTGTGGGCGGGGCGGCACTTTTTGTTCTCTTCTCATTATCAGGGCAGACGTGGGCAGCATCCCGCAGATCCTATCCGCATTTCATCCATTTACACCCGAACAAGCAATAAAAGCGCGAATGAAACAAAAGGGCCAGATAAATGCGGACAATGGTATCGTATCAGTCAACGGGCGGTCTTTTAATTGAACGCCGTTGTTTATTTCATATTCAACGGGCCCTAGCGGGAGCTGCTGATTTAGAGCTCCGACGAGCATGTGCGAGCGCCTGGCCCCACCCGGGGATAGGATGCATCTCGCGATAGCGTCACTCTGTTGTGTCATGAATAATGTGACGATATACCCATTATTATTCTGAGATGTTTTTTCAAGTGGCTAGTTACACCAGGCCCGAGTAACGAGGGAGTAGTTTACGAGTTCACGTCTGTGCGTCGCTCAGCTCCATGCCACAGATAATAATTGTTGATGAGTGAGACGTATCAGTGATATACGCTGGGATATGTTTAGGAGCAGTGTCCGCCGCAAGTTATGGCAGTCACGATAGAGGAGACGGCGCAGAAGCGACACTTGATTTATGGCAGATGCACTACGGTTATTGCATACTGGGAGTATACGGATAAAGACACCGTATTCTATGTGTCATACGGACTTGTAACTCCGTCCATTTGCTGTACTGATTATCGTGGAAGGATAGAATAACCCACACAGGTAGACTTATTAAATGAGATAGTGATGTGCGGCGCGAGTGAGTGCGTGGCGCGGGTCGTGCGACGCTGACGATGACGCGGTGACGCGCGCGCGGTTAATTACTCGTCCCGGATCCGTCACCGAACTTTTGGGTCGCTCTCACATTTATAATGAAACTTTTTCCGATTACAACTCGGTGAGCGGGTTCATTGTAAACGTGTCTAATTACTGATGCTTCAAAACGTTAGCTCAGTGCTCAGTCTACTTAGTTGAAACGATTTAATTTCCGCACTTGGAGGGCACCTGACCCACGGGCTTTTATCACTTAAAAGCTTAGCGATAAATTTCAACAAGTAAGCTCGGGACATTACCGTAATTGCTCACATAGCCGCCTATTGTCCTTGTTTTAACATTTAAGTACGGATTTTTCCGTTTCAATGGATATTTCAGTCATACTCCCCCGCCCGCGCCCCCCGCCAGATAATGTATTTCCTTTGTCTATTGTATACCGTGATTCATCTAAATCACTTCTCTTTTTACGGTTCCCAGTGGTATAAGAATACGGTGGAAGTATGGAAATCGTGCTTTATGATTTTTCGTTTGTCTTGTTTATTGAAAATGTGAGGTTGCGGATGATTGGAACGAACGAGAGGAATCTCCTGAGTGAGTGAGTGTCGGCGCGAGTGCGAGTGTGTGCGGGGCGTGCGGATGTTTGCGCGCTGCCGATGCGCGACGCGCATTCAGTGCTCTAAATATTAGAGTGGCGGGCGAGACGCGGGGGCTTCTATTGTTGTTCATCCACTTACGTAACATTAAATACCAGAATTATTAATAATACTTATCCCAATATAAGTATTATTATTTCTCCTCGGAGTCACGGGACAAGCCCGGTCTTTTTGAGATGCATGCGAGGGGGTTACAGGGATATAGATCCAACTCGTAGAGGGCCTTTGGAGATGTTTAATGTAATGGATTACAACTGCAGGGACACACTCCCGACCACATCAGTACAACATGTCCGGGAATGTGTTGTGTACCTGCAGAAGTAGGGACTATTGTATGAAATGAAAGAAAATGACTGGGCTATGGGAATGAAGGTTGGATGGACTGAAAATGGGTTATTGCAGAGAGGTCGGCACCTGCCATAACATGTAAGAACAAGTTACCAGCGGCAGGCCGTGGCTTGCCACCCATTACTATTAGTATTAAGAGCTGTTGGTTCTCCTAAGATTTAAAAAAAAACGTCTAGACTTGATCCTATTAATACTCCGAAAACATTTTATAAATTTAATTTTTTTTATAAAACTAAAAATTCTTACCCTACCTTCTTTATATATACTAGAATCAGCTCTATCTACAAAATCACATACTAATGAAATGTATAAATTCAAAAGTAAACGCCATATTAACAAAATAATATTTCCACATTGCAGAACTAATAAATTCAATAATAGCTTGTTTTTCCTACGCATCAAAATCTATAATTCAATTCCACTTTCTATTAGAAACATAGACAGGACAGATAAGTTTAAACTAAAACTAAAAGAGTATCTTTTACAAAAGGCATACTACTCAATAGAAGAGTTTTTTGAAGATAAACACGTTTAATATTAATAATGTAACTAGGTCTAAGATGTTAAGTTTTATTTTATTCTATTCTATTGTTTAGGGGTTCGTATCGAAAGGACATTTAAGCAGCGCAAATAAATTATTTGAATTTGAATTTGAAAACATCTGAGACCTGACTGAGCTTCTATAAACTGGGTCCTATGAATGTTGTATTGTAAGTTAGTAGACAGATTATGTATGTGAGAGGAGTCCACTGGGGCCCGCGCTGCCCTGTTCTTTCATGATCGGAAGTGCAACGTCAACACATACATACGATCTACCGCGGACTCTGCCTAGGATCATGGACCAACAATACGTTAGTCCAGAAATAATAAAATAAATTAATTCTTCTACGGTTCTTATAATCACGTTTTTAACAGTTTGCGGAAACCAGTGATAAGGAAGTCTCTGAAACACCACTAAATATTCAATTATGTAATTGCCGAAGTCAGATTCGCTAAAAAATAAATGTATTTTCTTTTCACACGAAAATCTTTAAAGCGAGTTGTTCAAGAAACAATAGACACTCCTAACATTAATTACTCCACCTCTCCGTAAGTAAAATTCTAATCGCATTAACACGTCAAAGGAGCGTAAATAAAAATTGTACGCACATTTTGAAAACATCTCGGTAGGCGGCAATTACCCGCCGCGTCCGAGACTGTGGCCCCGAAGAGGTCAAGTGTGCGAGGGAGAGCGGTGTAATTAAAGCGGCTTCTCGCTCTCCATAAATGGGTCAGGTATCAATCGGAGGCTGATGACATAACGGCGACCTGCGACCTTCGCGTCATCTCGCACTTCACCCCACGCCGCACCCTCGACCCTGGCGCTCTCACTTACACTAAATAATAAGCCCACAACTTCGTTTGGTTTCACATAGTTTTGGACAGTTGTAAAATAGTTCAAACATGATATAAACTTTAATAACTAGTTGGGGAAATAACTTCTAAGCTTTTAAATATGTTTTAGAAAATACATTTGAGGTAAAATAAATACATATGCGATGTATTTCTACTTTCCACAATATTTCAAAGGTTAATATATGAGTGTTGAAATAAACTGCGTAAGGAGAAGTGTCTGTCTGTGATATGCATTCTCCTGTTTCCCATGTGAGCCAGCCTCGATGGAAGACCGAAGTGCTGACTCCGCAAGGCCTCCTCCACTCCCGACGGTTTGGTCACAGTGCGGAACATGATCGTGAGGCTGCAGCTCGTACTCGCTCAATCAAAACTACACCAAAAACTCACACCGAAGATTATTCCACAGATTTCTTTTAGTATTACATATTATAGGAATTCCTCTACTATGAGAAAAAAATCGTTAATAGTTATAAGTTATATAAAAAAGTTAATTTTATAATTGGTAGTTAAGTGTATTTTTACAAGCATATGTCGGATGTAGCAGATCAGAATGACCTAGCCATTAGCATAACACCGGGCATCCGGCCCTGATAGGTGGTCGTGGAGCAAACTGTCGACATCTCATCTCGTAGTAGGTTTGAAATCTATGAATAATATCGGATAGCTGACTTATGAAAGTCGACATGATCTCTGTGACCAATATCTTCCTAGATGAATAAGTTATTGAAGATAATAATGATAAGCCATTCAGATAATCGCGATTTATGCGGCATGATTCTAGATTGGGTGGTTGGTGGACAATAGGTTTTTATAGAGCATTGATGATTAGGTGATTAGTGGTCATTAGTTTGAGTGCAAATATTCCGTCAGGAAATATTATCTAAACGAATATACATTTTTTAAACGCCGAATTAATAACCGGATAATTTTAATGAAATATTCGTTATAAGATTTTTTCATTCAGGTTTCCACAATGAGTACAACCTTAATGTAATATGACAATACGTCGATAATAGAGTAATAACGTGGTAATAACAGTGCCTGATCATGAGTAAATAAATACTCCGCGGCGCAGGACCGAGCGCGGTCCGCCGCGCCGCGCGCCGCTCACCGCCCGTAACACGTAGCACGTATCGAAGAGGCCGACCACATCCTAATACAGTAAATCAATTTAAATTCATCCAACCCTATTTCTTTCACTACCAAACACATAAATCTTAAACACAATTTATTGAATGTCAAAAGAAAATGGCAAACTGCCCGAAAATACGAAATTGTAACAAGTTTTACGGGTTAATTTCAGTTTGTAGGGAAGTGAAGCGGGATAGTCACGTGCGGACAAGTCGGCGAGCTAATTACGTGCGGCGGACGCGTAGGGCAGTGTAAATGGAGCCTATCAATCCCGGCTTACGGTTCTATTCAGAAAAATGGAGCTTCCAGGTGTCGCCGGGCGGCGCGGCGGTGAGCGGCGCCTTATTACCAGTTTACGAGACGCGAGCGAGATTACACTTTGAATATTAGTGGAGAGGAGGCGCGCGCCCTGATTACTCGGACGGATGTTCCGTGGGCCCGTCGCGTTTATTGCTTGCTTTATGCACGATGCTCACTTTATTTAAACTTTAGAAACTAAATTAATAAGTAGTATATCGTAAGTAGTTCCAGTGGATACGAGCTCCGACATACGAGAGTCTCCCCTTTCTTTCACTAATATCAATATTGTTAAAGTATTTCCAGTCTGGAGTTTTCGATGTAAAACTTTCCAAAGTTGTGAATGAACTTGTGAAGTTGAAGAGTGAAGTTATCAGATCCCGCGTCTGATGATCAAACACGATCAAAGGAGCGATCGGAACTGACGCTTTGATGCCGAAAACTTTGTATTCAAATATTTATTATAATTGGTTCATTTTGTAATTAATTCATATTTGACGTTCACTTTAAACTGTTTTACCCGATTCATGATAAAAGCATCGCGGAGGAGAGAGACTCGGTAGCCGAGTCGCGGTGTTGATTACGTATCCAGTCGTAATTGAATCTGTTCTGTATAAAATGTGAAATCCAGAAGGCGAGAGGGCGCCGGCTGGAAGGCGCTATATCAGCCCCCGGCCGCCATACATTGCGGGACTAACGAACAAAATGCACACTCATTCAATAACAAATGTGCCAAATAACTTACATCGATTTACATTTCGATTCGAATTTATTTCCGACGTTATAGAGCTTAAATTGGGTCGAACAGGCTCGCTCCGAGCTGGTGTCGGACAATGCGGCAAGATCCCGGTCTATCGGTTATTTAGGAGGAAAGTTTTCTGGAGCCGCGCTACCTGCGGGCGCTGCCTCGCGATCGTTTATTAATCTATGCGCACTGTAACTGTTATTGAAATTTATTAAAGCTGACGTTACCGTTTTATTAGAAACTGGGGATACTTATTCCTTCCTTCACGTTTGATTTGCTCTGCCCCATCCTCCTACAGATTCACTTGCTGACCTGTTGGTGTATTATTATTAAAGCACAATGAAGACTAAACTCTAAACTAAGATTATTTCCATTTATTCCGCAGTTTTCTCGCTTCACGTTGGACTTATTGCATAAATAATGATTGATTGGATGATGAAAGTGTTTTTTTTTCACCATAAATTGTTGATTGAAAATGAATCAATGACTGAGTAAAGTGTCCATGGAACGGTGCATCATCGCGGCCGGCCCGCGGTGCATCGCGCAGTGTGCGGCATGATCGTCCGTCGAGTCGGCGGCGGCGGAAGCCGGCGTCGTGCCGTTTAACAGGCTATTTGGAACAGTTTGTATCACACACGAATGTTTTATTGAGTTCAAACCGACTGTTCTATCTGATAGCAGTTCGTTTCCTTGGCAAGGCTGCCAATCGTGTTTATAGAAAATGTTCAATTTGTAGTTTGTGTTGCGCAGTATGCTCGGTGTAATGTATTGGATGTACTGTTTTAGTGTGCGATAAGCTGATGTTCCGATCAGTGCAGTCTGTTTTGTTTGCTTCCTCCACATGACAAGCGCTGCTATGTTTGATATCCCGGCGCTCGCTCGGGACTGCACAGCCCGATAATCCGGGAACACGCTCGCTTCTGCAGCTTTCTACAAACAGCAGTGTGTAATCGCCTCGATTCCATTATTTTATTATATTAAACCGGCGAGCGGCGCCGGGGCCCGGGCTCGAAAGGTTCCGGGAGAATTATGATATATGATATAGATTATCAATTTCCAGTCAGATTAGTGTTTACGATGTGTTCTTAGCGTGATAGTTTAAATAGTGTAAGAATTATGATGTTTTTTATTTCATAATTTCATTTTCATAAGTGCAATATTGTAATCGATTTTTTTATTGCTGAAAAATAAACAAGTTTATTCATTTGCACAGAACAACGGCTTCTTCATATAACTTCAGTAATGAAACAAAGAAATAAATAGTTCTGGAGTGTAGTATCGTTGTAGGTAATAATATTCGACCGACGAGTCGTCTTCTTCAACACTTCTTTATTCTACAAAACCAACAAAAACCATGACCACGTTAACTGGACCGTTTAAAGCGTGCTATATTTACACAACTATCTTGAAACGAGGTGGTATTCTGTACAATTGCTCGCCATCTCTGCGTGTGATAGCGCGCCGTGCTCCCCGACACAACTCAGCACGGTAATGTCGCCGGTGGCGCGCTGTTTACAGAATAACACGCCAACACACTTTCTTGTTATATTTCTGAATGGGATATTCTTGATACTCGCTTCCAATGTCGCTTTATTGACATGTTTGCAATTTTCTTCGTTCTTGCTGAGTTTGAGCAGAAAATTAGAACTATTTTTGAAAGTACAACGAAGACATTGTATGAACCACTCGTGCAATAAATGCAGTGTTGCTGGAGCTATGAGCATATCGCAGGTTAATAATAGTGACAAACAATTTTAATTATGAATAAACCGCAGAGAGCGCACCCATGTGCAAAATGGTTCAGTGGAAATAAGGACGTTTTAGTGAGTAGGGATTAAAGTGTTATCATTAGAAATCGCAGTGTTTGTTTGGTCATCGGCGGCGGGTGCGGGGCGAGGGATGCGGGCGGTGGGGGGGGGCTGTTGTTCCTCTCCGGAGTTTTAATTAAACCGCCTTCGTTATCCGATAGTTTTTAATCTCGATCTAAGAGTTTTTCAGTTAGGTTACGACGTTGAGTATTAGCATTCAGGCTCAATGCGGTGACGACCCCCTCCCCCCGCCTCTAACCTGCATCCTGCGCCCCCACCCCCCCCTGTTAATCGATTTAGTTATGTTTGAGTTGTTACTTCAACTCTACTAAATTCGGATGCTGATGGTTGGAATGCATTTGGCACGTACGGGACGACTGTACACACACACATTGGATCTCTCTAACCCTCTTTTCAATTTAGACAGCAATTGTTTCTTAAACTTTACCTTTCAACAACACAACATTTCGAATAAAAGCTTCTTACTTTACTTAAATTCCCGTTAAATATATAATACTACGGATCGCTTAAGATATGAATCCTGCTTATCGCCAAATACTAAAAATGTATTCGCAATGATCCTCCACAGATCGATTTCAATGCCAAGAATTATTAATATCGACATTCTCAGCGATACAATTTATCAGAAACCACTTCGACGAGCAAAAACTGAATTGAAATTCACGTGACACGTCTACTATTGCATTTGCCGAGACCTAAATTTTTTCACCACGCACGATCTCCAAGGAAGTATTTCACCGAACGCTATAAATCGGGGGCAAACAAAGAAAAAAGGCGGACTTTCCTCCGATATATCATTTGAAGTGATACCGGGCGGGGGCGGGGGCGGGGGCGGCGCTAGTAATGCACCGATATCAATTGTATTCCTCTCCGGCGCTCGAACGTTATTGTCGAAGGTTTTATTAACTCCACCGAAAGTGAACTCTCGTGATTTTGTTCCTGTATTTTTTCCCATAATAGCAATTGAACTAGTTTAGTACTCTTACACATTTCTCGGATAAAACGGATGGAACACAACATGAATACTGTACATACTCGTTCACTTTTGTTACAAGTCTCAGTTGTATTTTTTTATGTTTTATATTATAACATTTTATCAAACTAATAGTTTGCTATAAAAACTCGGTCAGCCACAATAGTTAAGTCAATTTTGACTTCATACACTATCCAGACCTAAATTGTGCTTAAATAAACGACGTAACTGTATGAGAAAGAATAGGTAGTAAAAACCCTGGGCTTCGCTAGTAGGTATTCCTTTTCAGCCAATATTATGAATATCAGTCATGTACATGGGTAATACCTACATCAGCTGTGAGATACACTTAATAGGCCAGAGTCGGTGGAATCCAGGGCAGAAATAACAAATTATGTTCGAGTATATGCAGTAGGTTGTATAATAACAATATGATTGCGCGGAATAAATATCTAAAGTACAACAGAAAGTTCACACGAGCATTTAATGAACCCAGTTAGTAACCGAAATGAATCGGCTTGAATGACGACGAACACGAAACTGCAAACAGTTGATGAGTTGCAAAGTTGCAAGATTATTGCATTCGGGATATGCGCGGCGGATGGTTTAATATGAATTTTGTGAGTTTGAGAGTAAATATGCAGAGCAATGCATACGCGAAGTTCGTCCGGGCCCTAGGCCCCGGCCGCGCTGGCTTCATGCAGACCCGCTGCCGGCGCGGCGTCGTGTCAAGGGGACCGCGTTCCCCACACGTCACTGGCACCATTCGATCCATCAGTCAGTAATACGTTATTCTCGGGAACTGCAGCTTTATGAATCGAATTCCCTTGACAACGATCTCTGGCCTACTGGTTTAGCGCATTAATGCAAAGAAAGTGGGTGAGTGTTGAAATGGCAATAAATAAAAAGCGCTACCTAGGTTCTTGGTAATTTCACGGCGCGGCAGTATCCGGGTCGCGTCCGACGCGCGGCCGACCCGCGGCCGACCCGCGCCACACCCGCTGCGCCCGCTGAAGGCTGAACGTGATGAATATAACGTTTATTTACTCGGTAATAAGAGTCATTTCAACGTCACTAATAGCGAAGTTTAAGGCAATTTGTTTCAGGTAGCCTTCATCTATCTGAGCGATCTTGCATATTAAATTCAATTATCATAAATATTTATAGCATGTATGTACTATGAAGTACAATCGTATACTTTCTACGTAGAATCATGATTTTATTAAAATTAAAATGTTTCTAGAAAAACAGTAAAGTGTTAATCGTCTCTAAATATAAATATTGTTGTTATCACAGATCACAAAAACAAAAGGAGATGTGAAAAGGGGGCGGGGCCGGTGTCGCAGCAATATGCGCAAGAACGGAACACATTGCGAGTCAAAATAATATGTATAAATAGTTTACATTGCTTGCAAAGTATTAAAGATTATTCGAAGGTTGAGTTCTGATACCGCCATGGATAATCAGACATTCAAGCTAACAAAATACTTTTAAAACGCATGATATTGCTTATGTAGTAGTGCTGTACGTACATTATTCGCAGTCTAGTTGCGAACGAATACTCGCACTGAATGCTATGTTGCGTGACACGCACTCAACGCGAAGTATTGTTTTTATTTTGATTACTTTGTGTGTGTAAACTAATGGGACACTAGGTTTCGTACTCAGCGCGTAGGCTGGCATCTCTCTATATCTCTATGGCTGTTATAATTAATATGTATCTCCATTTTTTACGATTTACGCTTAGCTGTACATGTAATTTAAAATGTTTACAACATTTTTGGTGAAAAGGATTTTAGATAATAGATTTAAGATTTTAAAAGATGCTTTTAAGTCCTGTATCAATTACATGTTATTAACAGTTCATTAACCTAACTTGCCTGTTATTGATGATAGACATAATTATATAAGACGAACCATAGCTTAACTAATATATGTAAATAGATAAAGGGTGAATGCCCCGGCTGGCTTCCGAGTATACGCTGGTATTCTACATTCAATTGATAAAACAACAGATCTTTGAATTCAAATAAGTTTGAATTAAATTCAATAAAGGAGTATGGAATGGAGTACTATGCGTGGCTGGCGCGGGAGGTATTTCAAACTGAATAACGTACAGAAATGGAATACTTAACGATATGATTGCTTCGCGCTCGTCGCGTGCGGGCAGACACCGGCCATTACTAACTGCACAGTGACCCGATATTGTACTAAACAAGTAAAGTAAAACTCCACGGTCAAACAGCTCATCAGGTTCTAACTATCACAGCGGGGATTATAAAACGAACTCAAGACTAATAGTTATTAGGAAGTGGGGCGATGCAATCAGCCGTTCTACTGAACGAACAGAACATTTAGCCGGCGGTCGGGTCGTAATTACAATAAACTTCACACCGGCGAATGTTTGAATTTTTAAATTATTTCAGCTGCAGTCGTTTGCAAGCATTCCGTCGGTTTCCGCGCACGATTTCAACCTGAATTTGAGCTTTAAGCTATTCCTGTGCCAAGTTTCAGCTCGATTGGTCAAGATATGCAGCTTTCAGTGGATACAACTTATCGGATTTACTGTACGTTTCACTGTGGAATTGTTCCTACAAGGTTTCTACTGTAAATACATATTGTCGGTGAAACCCTCCCATTTGACAGATGCTCCTCCGTGTGCGTGTAATTGTTGTGTTTGACAAGCAATAAATAAGTAATACGTAGTGATTCGGGCTGCGAGAGGTGAGTATCAGTAAACGAGCGGCCATCAGCCGGGGCAGGTACAAAGTGTCGGTCCATCTCCAAGTTAGATAGACTCATTAGCCAGTTAACTAGTCCGGAGTCTCCGGAGTGACCTCCCGCCGCCCGCGCCCCCGCCCCCCGCGCCTCTCCACATAGTTCTGATACAACTTGTCACAACTTAGAATTGGCTTCGACAAGTTTTTCCCGCAACCTGTCGTGTCTAAACTTAATAAAGTTAAATGTGCCTAGATAACGCCGCGTCGCCGCCGCTGGCTGCACGCTCCGACTTCCCGCAAAATACATGAATATTTCTATTTTGAGTTGCTGATTTTAATATTCATAAGTTTTATATAAGAATTGCCGACGGATTTGCTCGTAGCGACCGATCTGTGTGTATGCGCGCGCGCGCGCGTGTGTGTGTGTGTATGGACTTTCCATAGCTTTTAGGGTGTGTTTAATTATTGAACGTTAATTACTTCTAATGGTCAATTAATAGGATTTGATATTAATAGGAGTAGTATTCGAAATAATTAGTAAGTCACTGTTTCATTTAATATTGAATTTAATATCATTAGTTTTTAATTAAAATATTCAGTTATAACACTTTAATAAAAAAGCAGTGCAAATAAATATTTTTGAAAATAATTAAAAACTAAAACAACAAGTTCACAAAAAATACCAATCCAAACAAGCTCCAAAGTTTACTCGGCTCTTGAATTATAATTTACAAAATTAAAATAAGACGTCGAAATTCAACAAGTAACGAAATCTGAGCGGAAACCTGAATAAGGCGCGCCGGCACAAAACATTTTCAAGAGATAATTAGAGATGGTTTCAAAAGTTTTTTGAACAAAACAAGTGTAGAATCCCCAGAGCTCCGTATCCCATATTTTGGTGGCTCATAATGAGGGGCGAAAACGTGACCTAGTTGGTGGCGAGGGGTTGAAACTCGTTTGTATTTTAGTAAGATAATGTCTGAACAAAGACGTCTCGAAGCCTGCCGAGAGCGTTCGTTAAAACTCGAGAGAGTCGGAGTCGCGGCCGGGACGCGCCAGCACCGACGCGCAACTCGACGCGAGGCTAGCCCGCAGCGCGGCGCAGGGCGCAGGGATAGGTACCCTGCGTCTTACGACTTAGACCATACTCTATACCACGTGAGTGTCGCACACCATGTATCAAAGTGACTTGTAAGACAGTCCGATACGTTTACCAGACAGTAACAATGACATGGCCAATACAAACACACAGGTCATTCATGGACTTGGAATTAGCCTATTGTCTATAGGTGTCTATACGTTATAACATTATAATGTACATCGTAACTCATGCTCTATACCTATGTATACTTTTGAGAGTCACTTTAGTCAAACACTCCATTAGGCACCAAGTAAGTAAGCTAGTAAGACAGACTGATCTTTAGTTTCCATAAAGATTACACATTTCAACACAAATGTGTACAATGCTGAAAGCTTTTTAATAAAACATGAATTTTGTTTTTGAATAAAACTAGTAAAGTAGTAAAATAATAAATATAACAAGTGACGGCAAACAGGTCTGGAGCGACGAGCGCCGCGGGCGCGGGCGCGGGCGCGGGCGCGGGCGCGGGCGCGGGCGCGGGCGCGGGCGCGGGAACGCTCGTTCCGGGGGAAATAAATATTCAAGAAAACATAAGCACTGAAGCTAAGAGGGAAACTTTAGAGATTCTCTCCCTTCACTTTATTTAATTTGCTTTACAAAACTAGAAAACATAACGGAATATTGCTAATTAACAAACTTGTAGCGACTGAGTGATGGCGGAGTATTCAGACGCGATGCGGCGGACGCGCCTACTCGTACATACCCTTTGTACAACTGTTTTATGATAGCTCATTATTTTTTAACAGTTTTAATACGAGCAATGCAATACACACGTAAAACTTTAATATGTTTTAAAAACATATTGTTTGTGTCAATTAGTAAACTATAATTCATATTTAAATAATTAATTTAATGTTATATCAAACTACAATATTATTTTGTGTTTGTGTTTTCATTAGCAAATATTATTTCTTTTTCACACAAAATACATACACTGTTTATATTTCATACGGGTTCCAGAGACTGATGTAATCAAAGAGTTTCTATATCCGATTTCTTTTATGTTCTGGCTACATTCCCCATACAACGGAATAATACCATCGGGCGAGTGTTGCCGGCGCGGGCCAGGGCTGCCCGTTTTTTTTTTTTTTTTTTTTTTTTATTTAACCTGTTGTGTCCCACTGCTGGGCAAAGGTCTCCCCCAATTCTTTCCACCTGGATCTATCTTTTGCCACTTCTTTCCACTCTTTGTCGAAGTCCTCCAGTTCCTTCCGCCACCTCGTGGGGGGTCTACCGCGAGGTCTCCGAACATTCTGGAACTCCCATTCTGTGGAGATCCTAGCCCATCGATCCGGATGCATTCTGGAGACATGGCCTGCCCAGTCCCATTTCAGCTTGGCAGCTTTAACCGCCACGTCTGCAACACCAGTTGTAGAACGTAGCGTGGTGTTTCTGACGCGGTCTGATAACCTAATACCGAGAATGCTACGTTCCATTGCTCTTTGGCAAACCTTGAGTCGGGTCTTCTGTCCTTTGGTAAGTGACCATGTTTGCGCACCGTAGGTTAGGATGGGCAAGATGCACATGTCAATGAGTTTCCGCTTCAGAGAGATTGGTAAATCTCCCGTTATTAATATAAAAACGTTTTATTAGGGCGTATGGCCGTCACTCGTACCTGTGCAGGAATAAGGAAACTTTCATACAAATAAATAGACATTTATGTGCAGTATATTAGGATAAGCCTGCGCCACTTGCGTAATAAAACGTAGGTGCGGCACGAACCCGCCTCGCGGCACGAACCCGCCTCGCGCGCCTCGCGCCGCTCCGCGCGTCCTCTCGCCTCGCCTCGCCCCGGACTGCGCGTGGCACGGGTTGATCTGTGCGCACTGTATGTCTTCGAGTCTCCTTTCACAGAACAGTGCGCACTATGTTTGTCATGAGGTAACACTTGATCACACATGTGAACCCGGATAAGCGGGCCCACATCACATCTGAGTGAAATAACGTGTTTTCTGATGTGAACACATTGAAATAAAATTAATGACGACAAGATTTTCGCATCTTTATATATGAGGGCGTTGGTGTTAGTTTTCTCACTAGTTTAATTTCAAAATAAAGCACGTAGTAGGTATTACTAAGAAATAACATATGCCGTGGTATTCACAGGGTTTCCTTAATAAACATCTTGGTGCTTTTGTTCTCAATATTGAGTAAATCAACGCCATGATAGCGATAGATGAAATCCCTGCATCGGGTGGTGATTTATTAATTTCAGTTTGTTTACATCAGGAAACTGATCTTGTCTTCAGCTTCACAGGATTTGTGAACCAAATGCAAATATAGAGGTAATAAACTCCAATAAAAAATGTTACAATATGTATTAATATACTCGTATGTACCTATATAAACATAATCCATTGCATTCTAAATTATTGCCCCATCAATCAGTCGTAATACTCCAGTCATTATAGTAAGTTCACCTCGGAATTCGAGATACCCAGCTGTAAGTCTGTTAATACTTGTATATTGACACCCTAAAAGTTGTCTCAAAACCTACCTATGGTAGGGTGTACGCAACTATTAAATTTCAAGGTCAAAGGTCACAAAAATGGGTTCTTAGCGCTTTTTTTGTAAATATCTCTTTTCCTATGGGTTTTTTGGTATTGTATTTATTATCAATACTGTAGAATACAAAATTATCTACAAATTTTGTTTAATAAAAAATTTCATACGGTGAACCGTTTTCGAGATAGAGGGCGGAGAGCATGATGAAAAAAAAAACTAATAAATTATGAATTCATCTTTTTATTAAAAAATATCATTCAAATCTTCTTCTTCCTCTTCATCGTCGTCTTCCGGCTGCTGGTAAATTTCAAACTGGTCTTCATTATAGTCTTCAACGACATTTGTCTCAAGTTCTTTCATGATTTCGGGGTCAAAGGTTCCATCTTCGTTAATGTCGCTCTGATATGGTAGAGCATTGAGACAAGCTTACCCATTACATTGGCCACAAGCTAAAGAGCATTGCAAACCCGCTTTCCTGCATCCGCATCGCGAACCACAACCACTCTTGCAGTTGCAGAAAATTGTATTTAGCAAATTTTCTGGAGCAGGTAGTAAAATTGTCATGACAGGCTCCAGAAAATTTCGTTTCGTTTCGCATTGCCCAATCCCATACCTGGGGTTCCAAATCATAGCCTAACCATGTTTGAACTTGATAATATACACGCGCGCTCTCCGCCCTCTATTTAGAAAACGGGTCACCGTATGAAATTTGTTTTTAACATAATTTGTAGAGAATTTTGTATTCTACAATATTTATAAAAATACAAATAGCAAAAAACCCATAGGAAATGAGATATTTACAAAAAAAGCGCAAAAAAACGATTTTTGTGACCTTTGACCTAGAAATTTAATAGTTGCGTACACCCTACCATAGGTCTACCATAGGTAGGTTTTGAGACAACTTTTAGGGTGTCAATATACACGTATTTACAGACTTACAGCTGGGTATCTTGAATTCCGAGATTCTTACCTAATTTAAGCTTAAATGACTGCACTATAAGGTTTCCTTCGTTCTGTTGCCTACTGTGTACCTATAGTGTATAACAATAGGTATCTATCTCTTATAATTCTATTATGTACTAATAAAACTGATATATCAAGCGGAAGAGTTTTTTTTAAATGTTTGTCGCACCAATCATGGGAAACATTTTAGTATTCAAGTAAAAAGTTATAAGCTATTTCATCCCGAAGGTCCCACGGGAACGGCCAAATCACAGGTAAATCCGCGGGCGCTTCAAGTAATGTATAATTATATATTATTTATTGAATGACGGAAAAACAGTATTGCATACTTTTACGACTGTTCTTTGTTTTTCTGCCCAAGGCGCAAGGGTACAAAGAGGGTTGAAATAAATGGATTAAATAAATATAAGGGATCAAACGCAAATATTAAAACAGAGGTCCGAGCGAGTGAGCCGCGGCGCGGGCGGACACGCATCTGGCTCCGACCTTAACGAATATGATTAACGAATAACGATAATGTTCCTCTTTGAAACATTTATAAATTGAGAGTGGAATAATAAGTTGATTGTCTTGTCAGCATGCTGTGATCAATTATGATCGAGACGGGCATTATGCAAACGATACCATAGTTACTGTATAATGAAGTGAATGTAAGCATACCGCGCCCGCCCCCGCCCCACGGCTGCACCCGCTCCCGCGCCCGCTCGTCTCTGCGATACATTCCGAGCCAGTGAGCCAGCGCGCACCATCGATACCGAGCGAGCCTCACATTTTATAAATACACCATTCAATTTCAATGTTTTAAATGTTACTCCACAAATTCATTGCTTTTTGTATGATTATGTGTTAAATGGTTCGCGAATTTGTTTATTAGGCGTTTTGAATAGACATGAACAATACGATAGGCAATGTACCAGAAATTATTGAGATTGTATAATACGAAAGTGGTTATCCGAGATAAGTCCATCTATCGGTACTCAAAAAATATTGGAATGAATCCAATATTTTTATAATATTGCAGAGCCGCCCTTAAAATTGCAGAGCCGCAGGAGGACTGATAAAACGCCTATTTCATTTTCGTCCTTAACTAGGCGTAGCAAGCGTGCGCGTAGCAAACATTCTGCTACGCGCCGCTACGCTGATGCTACGAACGCAGCGAACAAGACCACAAGCAAAAACACATTAAGAAGACAATTAGAGTGATGTCTGTGTGCGGGCGGAGTTCGCGGAGTGCGTCATTTATCACGGACTTTGTTTCCTAAAAACCTTTAGCTATTTGTGTATGAGCGGAGTGAAGCCGGAGCGCGGCGGCGCTGCACCGCGGCGGAAGCGGATCCTTTGACAACCGAACAAAGTCGTACGAGCCCACCCTCGTCAAGCTTTGTCTTCTTTGTTTTGTATTTTTATCCAGAGCTCTAATCCGAGGAGTAATTCCAAAGACACTAACTCGAATAAAAGGCGCGGACTCGTCCGGACAACAGATAGGTGACGACTCCGCCAGGCGCCGCGGTCCAGAGGTCGCGATCACATCGTCGACACACTCGTTAACTCGCCTGGAAACTAGATTTTTTTAAATAAAATTTCCAACTCGATCAATGAAATGTGGGAGATTTGGCTGCTTCTCCCGCCGCCAGTGCGGAATGGATCGCTTTGTTACAGACATTTTATTTATTTATTTATTTTTTCAGATATTCGTTGAGATTCTCTTGTTTATCAAACCAATCCCTTCGATGAACTATTGTGATATTATAATAACAAGTAACAATAGCTTAACATTAGGCTTCCACAGTTTGCAAACATATTATTTTGTATAAAAATATATTCAATTATTAAAGAGAGGATTTTAAATTGAAACTACGTTTGCCGCACAATGTATTCGGCGGTAGCCGCGATATCTTTACTTTTTCTTGTATAGACGCAGTGCCTCCGTCTTCTGTGAGCACGGTTCCTGTAAAGGGACCGAAACGTCTGATAAAATGTAAAATAAAACCGAACTGTATCCGTAAACGTAGTTTCAATTCAAAATGAGTAGTGTTCGCTTCAACTTCAGAACCAGTGAAGTGAGGATTATTTATTTTTCATATATTTGTTGCATATATTTGTTTGCAAGTTTGTTTAGTTAAAGCAGTGAAATTGTTAGGGGTGTAGGCGCTCTAACACCCAGTAAACATATTCAGTTGGTCGCAAGTTAAATTAATGCGCCCTCGAGCGCTGCAGGCAGAGCCGGGGGCGATCGCGAGTCGCGGGCAGCCGTGATGTCATCAGAAGTGTGTCGGGTGAATAAGTTATTGGTTTGTAGCGTGTACGTAGTAACGTGGGTAAGTTTGTAAAGCATAGTTAACACAAATCGGCTCCATCTGCGAACAATAATACCGAAAATAAACTGAGCACCTGAGCGGCCTAAAATCAACGTTGTAAAATATCCGCGGTTGACACACGCCGCGACATTGTAGTCAACTGTGAAATGTAATGTTTCGCTCGCGCACTTCCTGCTAGAGAGCAAATAGCGCGGAGGTGCGGCGAGCGGGCGGCGGCGGGCGCGGCGGGCGCGGCGGGCGCGGCGGGCGTTTCAGTACGCCACAATACAACACGACCTAACAACTTAATTTAACTAAAACAACTTTGATTTTATTGCACCCGACTATAAGTTTCGGTTTCTTTTCAAGAGATTTAATTGGATTTTTTCTGTAAACAGTAAGTACTACGCTGAGACGGCGGGACCTAAGATTTCAACTTAATAAATACTTTGGGGGCCTTCATTAAATAAACGACTTCGACTTGGAATATGAGGGTTACAAACCCCAAAAGAGGAAAATAGCGCCAGAAAATATATACCTTAAGGAAAAGTGTGAGTATGACCCTTTAAAGGTCAGTTGTTAAAAGCTATATCCTTATCAAAACCAGTAACGAGGCAGTTAGCGGACCGATGGTGCGGAGCGCGGAGGAGGAGGGAGGGGGTGCATGGAGTACGTGCTGGGCACACACGGGGAGCACGGGCGGGATGAACATGCAACAAACAAAACAATATTAGGAATAATCCTCGTTAAATGATAATGTTTACTAAGCACTATAATTTAACTTGCACTGCTTAGTAACATGTCGGTTATGCGATGCTAGCGCGTCCGCTGCGGCACCCGCCCGCGCGGCCTGATGCTGCATCCCATCTCGGGCCGAGTCGCCGCGCCGTGTCAGACTAATGTTCCATAACACGGCCCTTAAAGAGCCCTGACCGTGGCGTCTATGAGCCCGCTCATAATATGTTTACACAACATGCAAAATAATAACGCCAACACTGCAAACAAATTACCCGAACAGAACTAATATTATCAATGTTACGTGGTGTTTGTTTACTTCAAATTAATTATTTTGTTCAATAGTATTTGCTAATATTTTTTCTGGCATATTGATTGTAATGAGTTTCCAGCTAAAGTCTTTGTTCTTATAGTCTAATAGACATCGAACTTTATTAAACTTTCTCAATCGAATAAATTTCGGAGGAGACATTTAGAAGCGGCGTCCTGTTATCTCAAATATCCGTCGCATAAAGCATTAGGTCGTGAGAGAGCCCTCCCCGAGGCGGAGGGAACAACATCCCATGAGGTAATTGAACAATAATTCAATTCAGCCGACATCCGACAGATAAAAAGAACATGCCATGTTACACGGCCATTTTGTCGCGTTCCTCACACCCCGCGGACCGCGCGCTGCTCGCTCCTCATTCTCTTACACTTCATTTGCTTCAATAATTTAACTTTCCTTGTTTCTTTTAAAACATACCGACCATCGACTACACTCGGAACAAGTTACTTCACAGATAATAGAGAAAGTATTTTTAAATAAAAAGTGGACACGAACACGAAGGTTCGCTCGAACAAGTTCGTTGTGATTTATGTCTATGTTACATGCTGCTTTACATTTGCAGAGAAATAGTCGAGTTGTCGTTTGATAAGGTGTGCACGGTGAAGGTTCGTGCCTGGAATATATAAATAAGTTTTTATTTTAAAAGAATAGTCAAATCACAACCAAAATACAAATGAAACCTTCCATTTTATGTCCAAGGTAGAAAATAATTTTCTCTTCTAGGTTTATTTTATACATTTTAGTTTCCAATTCCGAGGAGGTTATTAAGGTTCTTTCAAGTAATACTCGCATAAAGCGAGCGGGAATATTGAGGGAGGTTCCAGTGGAGGTATTCATGGCTTGTGTTTACCGAAACTGCAGATGTAGTCAAAGTGCAGCCGCGAGATACACGACGCCGTGCGCCAAACAGAAATATTAAAGAGAGAGTGTACACTGAGGCGAATTACAAAGTTAGTTAACTACTAGTCGTAATAAAATTCATCGTGAGGCGCGCGGGGAGGGGGGACCACATGGAACTCACTTTACAACCTGCTTCGTAGCTCTCATTTATTTTTAACTTTACGACGCTAGTTCGCCGTGTGCTCGAGGCCTTATTTGCAATGGAAAATAAACATTTCATTGTACAAAGAAATAAGAAAAGTCGGATATAAAACTTTACAATTCCAGTCTTCATTTGAGTGTTTAAGGTTTGTTTATAGTGAGCGGTGAGGAGCCGCTCTCACGCTCGTTTGTGTGCTCTTTGTGTTCTTCTTTTAATGAGCATCGTGTATAAAGTCGTATCTGCGATTTGTGAGTGTCGGTTCTGGACGAATCGGCGTCCGCGGCGTTTCCTCGAGATGGTACAATAAGCGGTGAGCGTCGCGCGGCCGGGCCGCTCGCGTCGCTGCTCGCACGTCGCACGCTCGCCCTGTCCCGCGCACGATGACGTCACACACTCATCTGCTCCAAGCAGACTCCCGCTCTAAGATTTATCTTCGAATGAGTTAAGAATTTATTTCGTTTGTTCCAGGTGAGTGGGATCGTCCATCGTTAAATTTTCAACGCTGTTTGGGTATGTTTTTCAGTCTCATTTTATCTCGTAAAAAAGTAAGGTTGCCGAGAGGACTGTGTACATGATTGTGTAAGAGCACGTTACGCAACCCGCCCGGGTTGAGTCTCACCGCGCGGAGCTAGCGGAGCCGGAGAAGATGCCTGGCGAGGTGACGCGTCGCGCGGCGGCCATCGCACTGCCATTATTAAATTAGTATTGAAACAATAAAAACACAATTAGGAGATCACAATGGCGGCGTAACTGGAGCCGTTATAAGGATTTAATTAAAATACAAACATGAAACCGGTCATAATCCGGCAACAATAAAGTAATCCAGTGAATGTTTATTTACCACCTATCCGAGCTTTACCCGTTCGAGTTAAGTTGTCGGGAACGCATCACAGCTTACGTCACGCTTTCATAAACTTTAATTACGGAACTTTTATGATGCAATAAAAGGCACTATAAATAGCTGAGTCGGTGCGGTACGAGTGGCGCGGGCGCGGTAGCGGGCGCGGGCGGTGCGTGCCGTGGCGGCGGACGCTGTAGGTCCTCCGCGGATGCTCGCGCCCCGCACTATCACCGCGGCCTCACGCTCCTCACTCCTCACTGCCTCATTTCCACTACATTTTTATTGGTCAGTCATAGGGCTCTTACTAATGTTACGGTTTCGTGCGCTGCCGCCCTTATTTACCGTTGCATCGATGTTCGAATAGCCAGCACTATTAATTTATAGCTGTGGTTTCATTTTATGTAAACCAATTAATATGCGTTATATTAAAATCATTTCCGTCCTTATTTTTATGGTTAATGTATGCGTGCAATCTTTATTCTAGGCTTTTATTTAACCCAATTTAGTAGGTGGACCTATTACGTACATTTACAAATATGAAATCTGAGTATAAATAGATACATATTGGTATCTAAAAACAATTAAGGTATTCATTCCATTAGTGAAGGTATTTATGAAACTTCATATCCCAACGGAAAACAGGAAGTCTTATTTTTAATTAAATTGAGTTCCGGGCCAGTCAGCGGCGCCGGTCTCCGGTCGCCGGGCGTCCGGTGATCCGGCGCGGTGCAGCGTCGTGTCTCTCACTTCGGATGAGTATAACTATTGGA
The DNA here is from genome assembly GCA_963082685.1 of Cyclophora albipunctata. Lineage (NCBI taxonomy): Eukaryota > Metazoa > Arthropoda > Insecta > Lepidoptera > Geometridae > Cyclophora > Cyclophora albipunctata. The sequence continues at coordinate 12,592,658 of OY720112.1, read as the reverse complement.
CCACCGCGACAGATGTCAGACTACTGACACCTTCAAGAAATTAACTAGTTATGTTTCACCAAGTTAGTTTAAATTCGAGCAACTTCGATCTATTGTTCAGGACACCTTTGAGGCAACAGTGGAAACGGAGCAATGTTATTTATTCCATTGGTACAACTTGTACCGAACAGTAACAATTAGTAAACAAAAGCTGAACTATTCTTTTGAAGTTTTAATTGAAACTCATTTGAAACTACACTATTTGAATTTCATTGTCCACAAACACACAATATGACGGATTCCACCGATACAGGAAACAAATTGACAAGCTCATTGGCACAGTGACATGTGAGAGCGCTTATTGTGTCGGGGGTTGCGGGTTCGATTCCCGCCCGGAGACAACAATATGTGCAGACATAGTTGTTACCAACAACTATGTCTGCCAAATATATATTCCTATAAGGTATTTGTGTATGTATAAGCGTAGTATCAGTGAGTTAGATTCCATAATACAATCCTAGATCTTATTTTGGGTCTAATTAACCGTGCGTGAATTTGTCCGGGTAATATACAATTATATTAATATTATTATATTATAAATGAATGTCGTCGTATCTACATTCATAGAGGTCCACTCTACAGACTCTAGCGATCATTCAGACGACGCGAGGTGTATGTAACAATACGCCGAGTTATAGTATAGATATTCTGATACTTTATGTAGAATGTTCGACAACCGTCGGGCACTAAGTAATCAACCACATCCCCCTTAATGTACTTTATTATCAATATTAATATGATCAGTTTAATTCGGCCATTTAAATAGTAGGTTATGGTACGCAGATTTGTTTATTTTGTAACAAAGTTTAATGTTCTTAATGGGCCATAAAGGTTTAATAGGCGAGTACACACCAGGTTATTAACGTAGAGCTCCTTTGTTATAATGTATCCTGGTTTATCCCGCCCGCAGCCCGCAGCCCGCAGCCGCAGCCCGGGCCCGCAGCCGCAGCTCCGGCGACGCTCCCGAAAACACAACTGATTTTAATATTAATAAAATAATATATCTAAGCACGCATTAGGCCCGGCTGCGGCCGCGCTCTCTGCGGCGGCGGACGGCGACGCCGCGCCTTTTGTTCCGCTAACGTATCACAACGTGAGTTAGTGACACTTATTTATTGTCCAGTATTACGGGGCCTAGAGGCTGCTTTACATCGGTAGTTGTGGTGAGGTTGACAGGGGGAGTCAGAGTGACGCGCGCCCGGGCCGAGCCGGAGCCGGGCCGGAGCCGGGCCGGAGCCGCGCCGGAGCCGCCGGCTTACCGACCCACTGTTTTGACAGCTCCAGTCCGAATGTAAATACATTAATGCCGTGTTCACGCCACCGAAGTTAGTTAATTACAGTTTGTTAGAGAACTCTTCGTGTAATATTACAATTTGCATTCCTGATATTAATTATGACATGTAGGTCCTTGGGTACTCAACTTTGTATACCGACTGCAAAAGTAGAGTATTGAGTTTGGTTTTACTTTGCAGATTTGTGTTGGAAGACATTTTATCTGGATGGGTTTCTTTGCATTTTTATATTTACTAATGTATTCAATCGGAAAGTCTTGTCTCTTTGTATGATACGCTCTCGTAGCGTAGAACCTAAATTAATGGATTATGTGGAGTGTAGAGTAGAGATAGATGAACGACGAAATTGGTTACTTAAATACTTATTCCGAAATACCTATGAGGCGGGCACCTCGCGGGTAAGACCTAAGTATAAAAAGTATTCAAGTATATCGGCACTCGGCACGCAGTGACGAGCACTTACTCAGCGAGCGTTTCGATATCGGCGCCGCGATCCTCCACGTCCATAAGTCTCATTTCGTGAAAAGTGAGTGATTTATGAAGGGTGCGACAAGCAATCGAGTGTAGTTCGTGCACGGCGTGTAATATCACAAATACGGTGGAATTGTAACGTTTTCGTGTTATTTACAGTTATTCGTCGTCAACACTCGCGCCCGCGGCCGGTGTGACGAACAAATTGACACACGACACGAACCGCTGCATTCGTGACACCCGCCACTTTGACGCTACCTCACTTTATAACTCAAATATTATTATTATAATAGCTTTCATGACGAGAAAACCGGCAACTAAGTAATGCAACTAATACCTGAGTGAGACTCTTACAGAGTGAGAGATGTAACGGATCCGCGTGTGTTTTTGGCCGTTCACGTTGGGTCCTTCTTTTAAATTTCTGAAGTATCCGCAAATCAACGATGAACCGGATACAACGCAGTGGGATGAAAGAGCAGGGCAGGTAGTGTAACGAGAACATATTATGCCACATAATTTTATATTTGTGTGTTGCGATAGTAAAAAAATATCACCAATTTATTAACCAACCAACGGGTCTTTACAATATTACAGTGACATATACATTTGTACAACTAAGTAACGGATATCAGTTTTAATGGACTATCCATTAGTTAGACCATCAGACTGTGATAGTATCCTATATTAAATGTAATGAGTGAGGACATATTTTAGCGAAGTGAGCGATTCATATTCATTTGTATGTCTCGCGCGGGAGCCATTGTGTTCAAAAACAAATAAAAACTGTGAACATTAACTTTGTAAAGTTTAGAACAACGGCCGGCGGCGGGCGGGAGCGGGCGCGGGAGCGGGGGCGGGGGCGGGCGCGCCAATCACGCTTTCACTCGTTTTATTGAATAATTGTAACGTTACAACTGCTGCTATTGTAAACGGATCCAACTTTATTACACCCACTCGTTTAAATGCTAATTTTATTGTTTTACTTAATTAAAGATTTTCCTATTTTTGGGGCGCTTTGAATCGATCTAATGTGCCGTTTCATGAGGTTGACCTTCTAACAAATCGTCCAGACCTGAGATATTAACAGAAGTTAAACAGTTTAATGTTTCAGGAATTTAGTTCAAACACGATCGATCAATTAGCGAGGGAAACATCAATATACAAATCCTGAGCGAATCAAAGACTTGAAGAAAAACTCCCCCTGTTTGCGCAATAAAGCAGCAGTAATCAGCAAACTCATTATTCATCGTGATTGGATTTCACAAGGGGAGCTGCTCACGCAATTAGGACATAACTCACGGTATCGGCTCGTGGCGGCGCGACGCGCGGACGCGGCGATATCGGAGGTGGCATCGCTGCATTATAAGCGTGCAGGCTCACACGGGCCCATAGAGAGCGCGGTGTACGCTTCTAAATTCCTTAAGGAAAATGTAAACAATATTCATGACCACGGAACGATTGCCCAAGCAATGAATGCGCCGGTCGCGAGTCAGTGGGCACCGAGCGAGGTCAGCGCGCGCTCCAACATCTGGCGCGTTCCGGAATGCTTGCAGCTCCTTTTCTTATTGTCAAAAAGGAAGTCCGTTAAATTGTCATACGAAATTCAAAGAGCCCAGCCAATCAGAGCACTTTGATGCGTCATCTAGAGAACAAACGTGACAGGGAGCCGAGGTAAAGTCGGTGTACGGAATTGGGATCGGTATGGCTTGTATTCGAGGCATGTTTGCGAGGGGCGGGGGCGGGCGGGTGGCGCTTGTTTACTGTAAATGGGCCAGAGATGCACTTGTACTCTCCACTCGACCGCCGTCTGATGCATAGATAGATTTTATCCGGATTGACCGGTGGAATTTAGGTGAATTCAATCAATCGACTCCACGTTGATTACTCTCGGTTTGACTCGGATATAGGAGATATCTGAGTCTGAGATCTGAGATATCTGAGCTCCAACAATCCAATTGCATTCTTCAAATATATCATATTTGATATTATTATACTGAATGGTAATTTCCATTATATTTTAAAGGAACTACGACGCGTCAGTGGAATGAGAGAGAAAACTAATCTATTAAAAGCATTGTGATATTTTGATAGTTGTCATATTTGGGAGCCGTTACCTCAGGACCATAAAACTAACGACACAGAGTATACAGAAAACGCGTAAAGAAAACAGCGAGCGAAATAAAACATTATATTTGCGCGAATCCGAAACGAGTCGGTATTAGCTAATTCGTTTTTACGATCCCTCCACTTGCCAAACCGACAGATTTATGTGGCGATAGTTTTGTTTTACTGCTGTTGCGCACACTGCGCCGCTATCCTGATAAATAACACGATAGAGGATCAATTTTGTTGTTTTCCAAGTTATAATGTGAGTTACTTAAGTGATCGAAGCTTTATGGGTTATTGAGGTGACTTGTTAGCGCGTTTCATTTTGAGCGGCCGCCGGAGCGGCAAACGGCGCGCGGCGAGCGGCGGCGAGCGTAACATAACGCCGCTATTAGAGACGGGCCTTTGTCGGACGACTTACTTGTATGAGGTTCCAAATTGGGGAAGTCGCCGACTCGGGAGATTGTGTGGTGTGGACGGAGCTAAATCGGTTCTATTGTTCGACGCTTGCTGCGGACGGACCGACCGACTTATGTCACAGGATTTATGCCAATAAGAAGATTCTGTGGAACTAATGGCACGTTGAAGTGGGGACATTTCTTATCACATCTCCGTTTCAGTGAAAAATCATCACTGAGATAATTTAACATATGAGCGAGTGTTCCGCTCGGGGACGGCCATACGAGACTGGTACTCACACACTAGTGTTATAAGAGCAGGTCATTCTGCACCCCAGCCCTGAACCCGGCCACTCGGCGCACACTCCCGCGGCCCTGTACGCACGCGACGCACACACGCGCACCTCATACGTGATCCAAGAGCCCTCGATGTAAAGTTTTTAACGAGCGGACGTGGTTACGCATCGCACCGAAACAACCGCCCCACTGTAAACAGGACTTTAGCTCGCACTAAACCTCACAGATGCGGAGAAAACCTCTCGCATTAAAAAAGTAATTAAAATGTATTCCGGTTTGAACTCGCCTCTTAAATAAATATACTAAATATCTATGGTTCAAATACATAGGTATACCAGTATGGTGAAACAGGAAACAGATTTCGGCTTACCAATATATGTACTCGTGTATGGTGTATGAGGTTATACGAGTATCTATGAGTATGAACAACAGCAGACGTTCAGGTATACGGATGTCAGTCGTATATGGAATTTAAATGCCATTTAAATTCAATTTCCATTAAATTCCGTACAAAGAGTAATCTGAATATGTATTCCGGTATAATTGTGTAGATTCTAAAGCCGCGTTCTCCGCGGCTATATATCGGCATGAGGTAGGTCGGTAGGTAGGTCGGTAACATTAATACATACGAACTCATACCACCATTAAGAAACAACGTGCTTAAGCATCGTAAACTCGGATAGTGGAGGGCGCGAGCTCGCGCGGCCTCTGTCGCCGGAGCCTTTAAGCCGAAACGTAAAGTTTTCCTCTTAATATACGTAATTATGTAGTTTTCTTCGCAGCTTCTTGTTCCGGGTCACTGATTGAGGACGCCGGGAAATGTGCTTTTATTATTACCACTTTATTACGATTACCAGATTGTACCTTTAACTTAACATGTTGAACCAGCGAGATATCATTATTCAATTACTATTTTACAACCACTATTCATAATAAAACAATTTGCTAATTTATAGAAGAAGAGCGTCTCGAGAAGCCAGAATGCATAGTTACATAATGTACCTCCACTATGAATTGGACTCATCAATCTTTGCAAAAACTGTATCAGGTATGTAAAAAGCCGGCAGTTGGCTCTCGGCGGCTTCCTCATGCAAACGTTATGACAAATGATTGATTATCGCAGAGCGCGCTTTGTCCGATAAAGGATTCGCGCTGAATTAAAATGTTATATCGTAAACAAACAGATGTGTTCGCGACGCGCTCGCTCGCGCTTCGTTATTTATTAACACATTATTGAGCTCTTTGTTGTTAACAATCTTACTTTTTCATGCATTGGAGGACAGCAGGAAGCTTTTATTATGTTGTTCAGATAAATATTGACGATGTACTTTTGTAAGACCTGTAATAAGTATAAAGGAATAAGTTATATGGAGATTATGTTTATGATGAATACTGCACGAGTATCTACATTAAGCACCGATACTACATATAATGAAACTCGGTGCAATTTTCCTTTCCTTAATAAAAGCGCAAGCCGCCAACCCGTTCAACACATTTAATAACACAATTAAACTTATCGTTCGTCTGTTTTACGCCGCTCATATTTTTTTAATCGCCTGCCCGTATCGTGGCATAGGCTGAACTTGCATTCAGCCAGGTCGAATAAAAAATATGGCGTGCTTCTACGAGCTGTAAAGTTGGTCGCGTTAAATTAAAGTTTGCAAGTTAAGCGGAACAAAAACTGGGATCGTTCCGTCCGTGCTTTATCGTGATTATTAACCTCTCATCAAAAGCTCACTAAATAACTTTCTAATGATTCTTTGGCTCACTGTTTTGAGTTCAACTCTTCAAATAGGTGTAGGTTGTAACTTACTTGATGGTTTTATTTTAACGTTAAGTCCCGACTTATCTTTACTACGTGTATGATGACAAAGTACTTCAATACCAATATCGGACATTACATAAAGTTGAACATCTGGAGTGGTGTTTGCGCTCGCTCTGGAGACCGCGCTGCAAACGGATCAAAGGCTTGGAGGGTTGTTGTTAACTCCACTTTGGCGGCCGCAGTAATTAACAGCATCGATCAGTTTACTTACAGCGAAGATGGCCGGCCGCACTCCGCGGTCACGGGTCGCATGCACCGCCTCTCTTGGATATAATAAAAATAACTGTGGCCCGAAGCGCCCTCTGTGAAAAGAACTGGGTTTCAAGGGTAAAGCAATTAACTGGCGAGCGGTCGCGTTTGTGATGCGCGTCTCATGCGGGCTTCTAATTAAAAACTCCACTTTCTAGATCCGATTGTGACATATTATGAACCTACTCTCCGAAGGTGGGACGCGATTTATAGCGCTGAACATAGCGCGCTCATTCGTGGCTGCTTACTATACATGTTAATGGTTAGCTGTACCTATAAAACATTTTAAAGGAGTTTATAATTGATTATGATGTTACTTCAGAGGTGATACAGGTCCTGCAAACCCTTCTGATAGGTACATCACGCGCCACCCTCGCTCGCCGCCCGCGCTCTCCACATTCCCGTCACATGTAACGGAACATAACTTTAATTGCGATATTATAAAAGCTTTCGGTCGGCCCTTTATCCGAACAATACCATAACACAATTTCGAAGTAGTTAGTTTAAACGACACACAGTTCTATAAATGGGTTTAAACATATTAAACAGTGTCGGCGGATACCTCGACGCGCCCTCGAGACCTTAATATTCTGACCGAAGACCTTAAACTTTGCTCTTTAGTTGGCGCCCCTCGCTCTCGGTGCTCTGTCATTGGACACCTAGAGCCTGAGAAATTTGAAGAGGGCTCCATTCGGAACCCTCTTCGAATTTTAATTATCCTTCAGTAACTACACATAACCTTTCGCGGATCAACAAAAATCTGTTTAGACTATTTGAACAATCTTATCGTTAACTAATAAAAATCAATTTAATTACAATTTCAATTAATTAATAAAAGTTTATTGAACCAATGTCGGTACATACATTAGAGATTTACAAGTTTTCTTATAAAGATAATGCAGAAACATACAAAACCTTGCAATCTGGGGGCACGGAAGTGCCCCCGCCAAGTCGAGCACGAAGCAAACACTGCCGTACCATCCTTTAAGCATCCTTTACTGGAACCATTTCGCCGCATTTTCAGGCCCCTATTTGAGAACCTCTGGATAAGACCAGAACGTAGAAATTTTCGTCATCCAGAAAGCTATAATCAATCACATACTGAAAATCCAAAATTTCAAGTCTTGAGGTCATTCAGTTCCGAAGTTAAGCGAAAGCAAAGTTTCGCATTTACGACACTCACTCACTCACTCACTCACTCACTCACTCATGATTATCAAAATAGAACTAGTACTTCCCATAAACTCAGAGAGCTGAAATTTGGTACAGAGTTAGGTTTTAATGGCCACATAAAAGGAAAACTATAAAAACTAGGATAATCGAAGATCTGGAGTACCTGGTGACCCTGATTAGAAAACACAAGAGCCCAACCAAACTGTTAGAGATACCGGCATAAAATTAATCAATAAGGCCACGTTTCTACAAAAAGAAGTGAAATCCTATCAAAAACATTCTATAAAAAACTAGCAAGTCAACGGCCAAGTCACACCATCACTACATAGTATAAAATAAAGTCGTCTCTGTTTCGTGTCTGTTTGTCTGTATGCTTAAATCTTCAAAATTACGCAACGGAGTTTGATGCGGTTTTTTGTAATAGGTAGAGTGATTCAAGAGGAAGGTTTTTATGTAAAAAAATTCCCGAAATTCCCACGGGAACGGGCACAACGCGGGTAAAACCGCGGGGCGCTGCTAGTTAACTATAAATAATAAAGAAATCGCAGTAAGGAATTTTAGACTTGGCACGACTTTGTTTAGATTTTATTACTTTTTAGAGATAAACAAGCAGCTCCATCCTCCTCCGAGACTTAGCTAGTTTTTAATAGAATGTTTTGATAAGATTGAGTTTACATCTAGATTAGTCATGACCCATTCACCCAAAGGTCGCTTTTAATTTGAATTGAATACGTTGTTTCTATAATTGTGAATGTGAATCATTTTATAATTGTACCATTAATTATTTGTGTTAAGTGTAATAATCACGACCATGGATGTCTCCGTGTGTTCGATGTTGTATCGCCGAGCCGCGTGTAGCGCGCGGAGGAGGCTGGCGTCGCGCGGTCGTAACGCGACTCCGTCCCGGCGCGCGGCAGCGCTGTGGTGACGTAATCGACCGGACTAGGAGCGGACCGATTTGCCAATTAGCCGTTTGTCACGAGATTATCCCGGATTTAGCCAGGGTCACTGTTTCTTTATCATATTAAACCTCCTAACCTTTGGTTTTGTTGGCATTAGTCTGGAATCGGGCCTTTTAAGACAGCTTACCAAAATTAAGATGCGTGAGCAACACAATGAGAACGTACACAGATTTCGTGATTGTGAGAAATGAAGCTTTGTTTGTTGCCACTGTTGTCGTGTTGTTCGGTTTGCTTTGTGAGAGCAATCTGCGAGGTGGCGGTGATTAACTGAAATAATACGGAGCGGTATTTGTGTCGACGTAGTGAGTGCAGCGCGGTGCGGTCGGCGGCCATCAATCTTGTACGACAGCGACACGCGACGCGCTACACGACACAGCGCCGAATCTCGTGTCACCAGCGCGACACGCTGCGCTCTGTGTCCCCGCCCGCTGCGGCTTCACACATACATGGAAGTAACTAAACACATGAAACAGAAAGCAATTTACTAAATCACCATGTTATAATTGCAACTTTCAGTTGATAAGGTGGTGCCACACTTACCACATTGACACCGCAACCAGAACCACACCACTACCACAAACACAATCACACCACAACCCTACCACATCACGTGGGCGGGCGCATATTTTGTATTGAAAATGAATAGTTGAATTTACACGTACCTCATTTTACCATCATTATCGACCACGTGTGTGATACTGACCACATCGCAGCCACAACGCAACCATCAGCGATACAGCAAAGGCTAGTAGTTGCAATGTGGTTACATACTACAGGCAAAGTGCCCGCAGTATGTAACCACTTCGCAACTACTAGCGGCAACACAACCACACCGACAACTTGTCATTATCCCGACGCAACTGTAAATAGCTGCAGCAACACTATTCACACGTGACCACATTTTGTCGCTGTGACTTGGTGTGGTTGTGGTACATGTGGGTACACCCTAAGTATACGAGTGAATACACGATAAATGCCATGTTGTCTTGATATAAATAAAACGTCAAAATGTTTAGTGGAATAGCGTCGGGTTGAATTCATTAGTGGCGAGTGTCTGCACGCGATCTGCCCATCGAGAGTATACCCGTAAGTGATTACGTTCACACCCGTGCGCGTGTGTGCGTGCGCCGTGCGCGCTGCATGCGACCCGCTGTTACACACACGACCACTAGCATCACCTAATCCATTATTCATTAATATAAAAAATCACATTTTAAAGTCAAGCCGGTTGCTCCGTACATTAAAGGTACGTGGAACATTTTTTCAGATATTTGCATTATTTTCCAGTTTAATTATAGATCGTATATTTTTAGATTATATTGATTTTTCTTTTTGTATTTCGATTCGTACTTTATAGGTAATTGCAGAATGTGTTTTGACATTATTATATGACAGTAAATGCCTAATATTAATGGATGTAAAACTAGAGAAAAGGAATCAAAACTAAATCTGTATTGTTAGTTCACTAATTGGGATCAGTTATTGGAACCGGAAATGGATTGTTAGTTACCTACTTAAAGTAACTCCATTAGTGATTTTTGACGTTAAGTGTATGTAAAATAACATCACCAATCTGATTGTACGTTTAATAAACATAATTATCATCGGCAGTAATCTAAGACTGTGATTTCAAAGGAAGCATTAAATCAGTGTGGTTGTCACCAGCTCATTGAAGCTCCGTCCACGTCTCGTTCGTATTGACGGACAGTCACGCGCACTATTTGACGGTCGCGGGGTCGCGGTACACTCGCGCTGTGAAGTGCGCGCTAACACTCGGTAACAATGCAGAGTATTGGCCGAGGTATTGCGGAGCGTTTCGGATGCAATGCTCGGTGCTGGGAGACAAAAGAAGCATCGCTCATTAGAAGTCAGTGGAATGATCGGCAGCCTTTGATGGTCATCTTAATGTTCGAATAGTATTAAGGCGGGGAATGTGCAGCAAAGCTTATATCATGAGCTGCTTCTAGTTGTAGGCATGGATTTGCACATTGTTTTGATTGTTAGTCATATTATTATATACAGATAATCCGTAGACCGCAGAATATATGATTAATAGTAAGTAGTTCCTCCTGCGCGGCGCAGGTCGCCGGGTGGCCTCGGGCGAGGAGTCTGAGTTACGAGCAGTCCGCTCACATCGGCTCCATACATTAATAACGCCATTAACACAATGCGGAGGTCGGCGACCTCGCTCAGCTCGGAGACAGCTTCTGTAACTCTGCCAATTATAACACATCTAATTGGAATCGGTTCACTCAGGCCAACATATGTTCTAAGCTATATAATCGGTAAATATTATTTCAGAGGACGCAGTTACAGACAGTAACTTAAGTGTGGGCAAATGGACAAGAACCAAATGCATATAAAAGAAAATCCTCCACAACACAACATAAGAGTTTACTTAGCATTGAAGCAAAACCAGATTTATATACAATAACACCGCAATTACTATCCGGAGAGTGCAAAGTTTGTTATCTAGGAGGCGATTCTCGCACAACTCGCCGCCGACCCTCACTACCGCTTACATTACGCAGCCACTTTCAAAAAAAGGGTCCACACCATTGAACAACATAAATATGCCCGAAAACATTAACCGCACCGAGTGTGGCCCTATATCTTTATAAAGGCACTCAGGCGGGCCGCGGCGCGCCTCTTGAATCGCAAGCAGCTCGGACTCATAAATCGGCCACGCGGCCGCGTCCGCGGCGGACCCGCGCGTCCGCCGCGCGGGCCGCGCCCGTCCGCGGCTCCCAGTCACAAAGAGCCTTTCAATCACAATCCAAATATTAACATACATTTGCTCAGCCGCCGCGCGCCCGCGCCTCTAATACTAAAACCATTAGAATACAACGAAAGGTAAACAATATAAATAATGCAAAAGTTAATTTAACAAAAGGCGTCGCCCTCTGATACCTGCGCGGGTAAATTGTAATGTGAGTTTGCAGCCCTTGTGATTTTATTTAATAAAATATTATCATAAAATGGACATTTACATAATGCCTGGATATATTCCTGGGTTACGGCATCGTAAAGATAACACCCGAAAAAATTAAATGGAAAGTGGATACTGCGATCATATTTATGTACGAGGAGCTTTAACTACGCGCCGGTAAACATGGCGACATTAAGACCGATAACTTGTGTTATATATCTGCAGCCGATGTGAGGCGACGTGAGGCGCGGCGCTCTCTCATCGCTGCCTCGCACTCACGAGTGTAAGCCGAAGTGATTCAAAGATTAAAACATCAATGTTTAATTAAACGTTAATTAAAGCAAACTTCCTAAATTCATAATTAGTCTTTTGTAATTTCAAAATTTCCTCATCGCTTCGTTGAAAGAAATCTTCGCATAAAGGGTTCAGGCCTGAGCAAATATTTGAGCGAAAATACTAGAATGGAATATAGAAAGTGGAACAAGATTAGTTTCTCTCACGTGAGCGCTGAGCGCCGACAGTGGCGGGTCGGGTAATTCAGTGAATATTTGATACTCCGGCTCAGAAGAACAAACTGCATTCCGAAGGAAAACAAAATTATGCCTAACATTTCCGTGAGTGGAGGTAATAAAACGCGCGCCGACAGCCGCCACCGCGGCTCTCCATCACGCGCACACCGCATATACACATACACACAAACACGCGCGCGCGCGCGGCCGATGCTTTATTTACAGCCCGCTTTGTTACTCCAGTGAGCTCGTCCATGCCCATTGCACTCGTGTACACGATAAATTTGTGGCTATTGAAGCCATTTGCGAGCTGAGATTGTTGCAAACAGGTTTATTTTGTCGAAACACGATTCATCGGAAACAATACCTAACGATTTAACATAATTGCGACACGCGGGCCTGGCCGCTCGTTCCAGTTAGTGTACTCATATTATGAATGAATAAACTCATTTGCTGAAACAAATAACGTTTTTTACGAGTCCGCAGGACAACACTCGTAAATAGAGTACACGTTACGGTAGTTGGAGTTAGAAAGTTTTTAAAGCTGTGTGTACACTGCGAGTCGTGTTTCATGAATATCAAAGCGCGGAGTCGGTTAGCGTCGTAATTAAGTTAATTTGTCTTTTGTACTATGATCACTTTGAAGCCGAGTTCTAACTTGCACTTGACTGAATATTAGCTTTCGTGCGCTTTTGTAATGAAAGGAGTATGCAACACTTCATTAACTTGTCATTTAACATATTACAATCAATTTGCGAGCCGTGTACCTGCAAATCGGGCAACAGATGTTTATATTGTAGTGGGAACACCACATTAATGTATTTGTAAATGGCGCTCGTCGGGAGATGATTGTCAGCATTATATTACACGTCGCAGTGTGGCACAGGCCCGCGCCCACGGGCTGGCCTGCAGCCAACACGCGAATAAAATGTACCGCACCGGCTTTACTTTACTCAAATATAACTCGCGGAGTTTTTAAATGGGGCCGCAGTGTTTGTGTCGGAGTGTCGCCCCACACCGAGCGGTGCACATCGCACAACTCTGACAATAACACTTACACGTCATGGCGGACTCGTTCCGAGACGGAAACGCGTGAGATGTATACTTATCTGTTCAGTGTTCTCGCCTAAACATAATAACTCACAGTACATCTCCATAATGCACTCGACCCGGCCGTACTCCGTGGCGTCACTCCCGAACGCCACAAATCTAATAGTGAGTTCCTTCCCGTAATTTGGTCGCTCCCAGCAATATTTGAATGAGAGCAACGGAATTACTCCGAGTGTAAATTGACTTACCGCTGCCGCGTCCGACAAAAATTGTGTTTATTTCGCGGCGGTAATTCTCCCGCTTGTTAGAGAAGTCCTTTTTATTAAAGTTTCGGATTCCGCCAGTCAGCGCTCGGACTAACGAACTGACTATTGTTCACTTAATACACGTCGGCACTTTCATAACACTAAACACTTTGCAACCGACACCGGCCTCCGGCATTTTATTATATTGTTTAACATCAAACAAAATAAATAGGATTATTTACTGATATTGAGGTACGATTACTTGACTGTATTTATGTGTGTGTTATTTATTTTTCCGAAGCATTAATTTAACTTCTCGTGCTTCTACGTATAGTAATTCTTAAACCGAGATCAGACAATTGACTCTTTTGATATCGGGCCAATATAATTTTTGGTTTAACGCAAAGCATTGTTTAAATACGCAGTTTATAATGTTGTGACAAGATGACGGCGGACTGGTGCTAGCGTATTGTTTGCTCGCCGCAGTCGAGGTTAGCCTTGACTTTTTTATGGAGACAAATATCTATTTTACGAGCAGGCACAGCGAACACGAGCGCGAGCATCGAGGCGACGCGCACAGCCGCCGCGAATTCACTTGATGAACATTGAAGACAACAGCCGCCGTACACCTGGCTTCAATCCGTACATTCCGTTCGCACGCACCAAATAATTCTCTGTAATTTTTAATGCGTATTTCCAGAAGCGCTCTGTCATTTCGGTAGCGTCTGGCTTCAATAAATGAATGCCTTCAGAAAGACCTCATTTATCAACGATAACGAATTTAATAGAGGAACATTTCGCTAATGAAATAAATAATAACTTAAGGTAATTCTGGCTTTAAATAGATTCATCGCTTTCGTTATCTTATAATTATTCAATTCATTCTTTGGATACACCGTAATGTATTTCCATCAAAAACAACGTTTATAAATACAGTGACTTGTGCATAATTTAGATTAAGAGAGTTCACACGCTTTGATTCAATAGAACGAGATATATTCACCAGAGTTGAAATCTCGAGGCGTGTAGTGATTAGATAGGTTATTATCATGATCTCAGTAGAGGGTAATAGAATAACTCCCTTAAATTATGTAAATGTGTCTGTAACTTCTGAAACAAGAGTTCCTTGCAAAACGTTCGGAACGGATCACACACGACATAAAGCACATTACATTATGCACCACGGAGTTAATTAACCGTCCAAAGCCGGCAGATAACAAAAACTAATAGGTTATGTAAATAGAAGCCTCCATGGAGACATGCATGCATGGCGCGCCGGCATGCGAGGTGCCATGCTCGTGGCGCATATGCGAGGACATTGATGTTTAATGCCATTTCCTGACCATTATGCAAATATGCTGATTGTATGTTAATGGAATATGTTTTTAGATAGAATTTAAATCCCAACATTTACAGTCGTACCTTGCATCAGTCGGGTCAAGTATGTTTATTGCATTGTGACGACGTATGTTAATTAAATATTTAATCATTTCAATACATTCGGTTTACTAAATCACGTATTGTACAATGTCTAGATCTCCTCCATGAACATTGCGAGTAAGGTACTGAAACGGCTGTAAACTATAATATTCGTCGTCGGATTAAATTATAATGTCGCCGTCACATTGAGATTATCAAGAAATCTCATCATGGCGTGATTATAATGAAGGAAATATTAAGGGGTTCCATTATGTCAATTTCGTAAGGAGAGGGATTTGTTTGAACTCAGCATTGTGCGAGTGAATATAGCACTTGTTACAGTACCTTGTCAGCCTGCGAGTTAATCATTTCCGAGGCAAATTAATTAGGCGAAGCTAAAAATAATACTTTGACAAATGTTTTACATTTAAACGTAAGATAAGTAAATCGACATCTTATAACGAAGGTACACGGATTGTTGACCAGATTTGACAAGGAAATCGTTTTCTCACCACATTGTAATGTTATTGCACAATTGACCAAATGGCCGAGTGAATGAATGACGGACAAACAATCGGAGTGATTGCTTAATGTCTGTGGTAATGAAACCGCAACACTTTACGACTCATCGCTTCATATTAACTACTGTTTTTACAGTCGACGTTTGTTACAAGATTATTATTGTTTTTGATAACGTGAAGATATGAAATAAATCACTCATCAACGATGAATAATGTATCTATCCCAAAATACAACCTTAAAGTACTTTATTGCTGACAACTAAGATGAGAAACCAGAGCTCGATTATTATTAAGTCTAAGCTAAAATATCTCGATCGAACCGTTATTCTAGATTTTATCAACACAATTACGTGTTCCCGTGAGATTCATTCGAGTTGAATGAAATACTGATGTTGAGGTGCTGATGAAAACAGGACCTCATACATTCCATTAATATTATTTTAATGTACTTATAATAATTTGATCACCTGTGACAGTGGAGGTAATCCCTATGAACTGGCATACTTCAGTGCGTTTCATTC
Source organism: Cyclophora albipunctata (assembly GCA_963082685.1). Classification (NCBI taxonomy): domain Eukaryota; kingdom Metazoa; phylum Arthropoda; class Insecta; order Lepidoptera; family Geometridae; genus Cyclophora; species Cyclophora albipunctata. The sequence continues at coordinate 12,576,652 of OY720112.1, read as the reverse complement.
GCGTCTTGTTTTATTTTATATATTGCGAGTGAAGTGGTCCCGGTCCCGGCGAGTTGTTCCAGTAATTATAAATGTTTCAATTATCCGGAGCGACCGTACGACTGCCGCGGTCGTAAAGAGGTAAACTTTGATGTGAACTTTTATTTTACGATAAACTTTATTGCCAATGAAAGAGCTTTTATCGCAAATGAGAACGTTTAATATCGATAGTTGGGTTTCGTTTCAATATTTGAATATTATTTTTATTAGACTTAATAACGTTAAGTGCCTCTTATAGTTCGAAAACATTATACTTAAAAAAATTTAAGATTCGGATTTTACTCAACTAAGATGGTTAGGTTTAATACTGATTGTATCGCTTAAAATCGTGGTAGAAATTGTAAATGTTTATCGTTTGTACCTATACTATAAGGTGACCAGTTGGAGTAATTTATGCCGCGCGAACATTGTAAGTCGCCTCGAGGATAATTTCTTAACAATGTGCGCTCCGCTGGAAGGTAACTGCCCACCTGAGTAATAGAATGCGGTTTAAAAACTTGAATTGTGTTTGAGCATTGGCGATGTTATATTTGATGAAGGAGAGGCGGGGGCGGCCTCGGCTGAATAATAAATTGGCGTTGAAAGCAAAATGAAATTACGAGTATGTAGCGTGCCCTAGGAGCTCTAGGAAGTGGCGAGCCCCCGACCCCGCGCCCCGTCCACCCCGCCCTCCCCGCCCGCCCCGCGGACCATGATAACACCGGCAACACGCTGTCTACCACCTACTCGTTTCAAATTTATATCTTCAAAGAATTGCTTATCATTAGTTAAGGTAATTAAGTACTTCAGATTACTACTGTTCGGTTTTATTCTTGTTTAACGATCCCGTTATTCTGAGTTATTTTAGGCTCCGACAACTCCCAACAAAGTACATTATTATAATAATCGTAACTTACAACACGCCTGTCTCTGATCCCAGACGTTTGTCACAAAGCGAACGGAGAACTTGTAACTTCCTATAATAATGACCAATTACCGTGAGCTAGGAGCTGACATCAATGTCTGCTCATTAGAATAACATGAGATCGCGGGCCCCGCGGGCGTGGGGCCCTCGTCCCCGGGGCCCTGTGACTAATTAGACAAGTTACGAGCTAATATGTTGTTCCGCGCCGATTTTCAATACTGTCTTCCTGCCGCGTGAGCTCGTGGAGGGCAACGTGTAATACAAAGAACATAATCGCTTCACACCGACCCCTTATTAGTACACGCCTCGTCTCACATGCGCAGCAACAGATATGCACTCGGACTGGAAACAAAAACAGGTTGATAATATTGAATATTTTAGATAGGATTTAGATAGACCAACACTCAAAGTTTGCTCGTGAAATATCATTCAGGAGTCGGTAACCTGAGACATGAGATGTGTCGAGTTACCTTAAGAGGCCTACTTAACGTTTTGCCTACAGCTACTGAGTGGCTTAACATTCATTGTAAACAGTAGAGCACATTATGTACAGAATAGGTAATAAGGAAATTACACCAAGAACTCGGCGCGTTAACTCTAGCGGCATTTAGTTAATCATAGAAAAATGTAAGTACACATCTAAAAAATATATTTTTATAGTTTGAGAAATTCTCCCCTGTGTGCTGTAACCAAAGTAGGAATATCGCAATGGCCATCAAACATCTCGCGTCACCTAATTGAATGCTTAACGCGATCCCGTGAGCGCGTCCAGGCGGCCGGGGCCCGGGGCCCATCTCGTGGTAACTTAGGGGCCATTCCCGTAACTTAGGGGCCGCGTCGGTAACTCCGGCCCGGTAACTTACAGCCAAAGAGGCTTACAGTTCATGAGTTATGCGCTTATGAACGTAATGAGATTAAACTTAGTTCAGAATGCTTGGCTTGTTATGTGGCTTACTTAATAGTTGGGTTCAGATACGGGCGAGGCGGCGAGGCGGCCATCACGTGTAAAGCGCGCCCGCGGAGGGGCGATACATTATGGATGCTCCATTGTCTCTCGAGCGGCAGCTAATTCATAACGCAACAATATAACCAATGCTCACACAGCGAGCTACAACTGAACCGAACAAGTATTTAACAATGCATCACACAAAGCGCCTTCATTCTATTTCCAGTGAAAGACACGTCGATTCAGAACAGACGTTCCTCAAATTGGAATAGTTGTTGTATGAGCAGCCCTCATGCGGGCGAGCGATAGCCGCTGCAGCGCTGCATCGCAATCACACGGCTAGACTGGCTGGCGACAAAGCGCTGAACAAATAAACAAGTTCGTGTGCAGACCGAGATTAATTCCGCGTTTGTTGGTCCCCATTGAACTTGGACCGAGTAACTTTTCATTTACCTAATGTCCAAATACGCAGTCGTCGTGTAATACTTATTGGATTTTATCTACAAGATATTGTGTGTACTTCTGTGATCTATGTTGAAATCTTTGTATCTTACTATGACGCAAAGATAAAGGCAATAATCAAATAGTACGATGAGAGTCAAACACCGAGCTCGTATTGTATGTGAGTGAGGCAATCAAAGCTCCGCAAACAGCTGAGCGCAGCACAATGGCGCCGATCGCCAATTAGTCATCGCCGTGTCCTCGACCAATGACTCGGAACACCTCCTTGAGATATTAATCAAACGTCTCCGACTCAGCGCTAAGACAGGCGTTAATTATTGTACGCCATAACGTAGCGTTTACCGTTAGTACCACATCAGGGGAACCCACTCTGTGTCCGAGTCACTAGCGCAGACCCGGATACGCGCCCAATAACAAGGTGCCACCGACATGATGACGATACCGATACTGTTTCATGTAATGAGCCTCCTAAACACTTCAATACCTTATCCAATCAAATAATATAGTATCTGATTTTAAAATCAAATACATTGTTTCAACCCAAATTAATCCGAATTTGAAATATTCTGTATCGTTAAATTAAACTTAGCAGACGTAACCAAAGATAACTGTTCAAAACAAACTTGATATTATGTCTTACAATGTTACTAAACAACTTTCATTGCTCAGTGTTAGTTCTATTATACCGGGCGGCGAGTGTCTTCATCTGACGGTCAGAATAATAGTAAAAATTGCAAATTGTTTTTTCAATATCGTCGGAGTTACAATGAATAACAACCGCATCCATTTTAGGTTACTTTTTTCTATAAAGTGGTTATTTTTTGCGAGAGGCTAGGTCCGGCGCCGTAGGTCTGCTCGAAGTGATTTGTCAGTACTACGACGCGATGCTACGCCGCGCCGCCGCGCCCCGGTGCAATCAGTGGCTACGCAACGTCTACGCCGTAAAGTCACCGTGCTACGACGTAGGCGTTGTAGGTCTATGATGACAGTTTACCCGAGTGTAATATTTTGAGTCTTTTGTTTTTGTTAACACTGAAATTAGCAATATTCTTATTAATGATTTTAATATTGATTATGGAATGTATCAGACTTTATGTCAAGAAGCAATATATCTATGCTCATAGAGTAGAGTAGTATATGTGGTTACTGATCGACTCCTCAACATCCGTAGCGGTCCTAACGACACTCGCCGCGGGCGCGGTCTCTCTGCGCCCTTATCGGGAGCTATATATAGGCCCTTTACTTTCCCATAGTACTAATACATCGAAGGCTGTAGTCGCTGCTGGTACTTCTTCATACTTGGATGCCGGCTTCTGTAGTAAATGATTTATAGCAACTATAAATCTTTTTACTTTATGTAAAAGTCTATAAGTATATTTAAATTGTGTATTCAAAATTGTAGTGTTTAAACAACTAATTCTTCTATATTACCAACTAGCAGCGCCCCGCGGTTTTACCCGCGTTGTACCCGTTCCCGTGGGAATTTCGGGATAAACAATAGCCTATAACCTTCCCTTTAAATGTGGCTATCTATCACAAAAAGAATTATTCAAATCGGACTGATAATTCCTGAGATTACCCCGAACATACAAACAAACAAACAAACAAACAAACAAACAAACCTACAAATTTTACCTCTTTATAATATGAGTATATATAATAATCACGCGGAATACACGCTACTTGATATCCATTATACCGAGAAGAAACCCTGCGCATGTTATAAATGAGCGCAACCGCTTCCACTGTGAATATAAGTAACAAAGTTAAAAGTGAACGCACGGCGCGGCGGGCCTCATCTGCGCCAGCCGCGCGGTCTAATGACCTAACTTTGTTCTAACTCTAAGCTGCCCTAAGCCGAGTCGCTCCGCCACTAACAAAGAAATACACCTCTCAATAGATTTACTTCAAAATATTTCGAATTAGAACGTACCAATTAGTAAAACGGGTTTTGTCAAGGTTTATTGTGAGTCACTGCGTCACACGAATCGGGATAATTTGCGCTATTAACTTTAATTATTATTGCTAAGTTTTTAATTATTACAGTTTGTTCAAGTTTCCATAATACTTGATAATATGTTTGTGTTTTGCGTAGTACAGACTGCAGGTGCGCGTCTTGATTCCTTTTAAAAGATGGATGCAGTGAACTTCCTATTCGCTGTTAATTATCGAGAGCTTTTAATAAAATTGGCATAATAAAAAGGACGGGGTGAACGGCCCCGTGTAACTGAATACCTAAATATTAAGCGGCATCAGCGACGCATCAAATATTCAGGTGAGGTGCCACCGCCACCGCGCGGCGCGCCGGCCGGGCGGCTAGCTCCTCAGAGCGACTCCCTGCACACAAGCCGGGTGGCTGTGCTAACGCATCACACACTCATCACACTCACGCCACTTACACAAGTTTACCCGGGTTACGTTAACTTTAAGCGTTCACCAAAACGAATATTATTCCATGTTTTTTCCTAAGAAACCACTTTTGTCTCAAAATTAAATAAAATTATCGGATAATTCAAGTAAACGTTCTCGGATCAGTCATTCCCCGAACTAAGGAATTTAATCCCGAGTTTATCATCAAATACATTATTAAAACATCCTAATAGCCGATGAAGGTCACTCGATAATGAGATTGAAAATCTAACGCAGAAAAGACTCTTTTCAAATTCATCTTAAGCTAATTTGAACTCTCAAAATATGGGAATGAGGAATATTTTCAATGTACTTAGACGGAAATTACATTTCATGTTTGCGTAGGACGTGAACGGTTTCGTGTCCTGGTTTGTAAAAGAATTGATTTTTTATGTCATCGGAGTTTGTACAAATTGTGCGCTATTTGAGATTTGGAAGCACAGCGGGCCTGCCTCGGCGAATAGGACGTTACTCGAGCATACAACGGCATTAGATCATTATCATATTAATACAATGTTTTACATAAAAAATCTACAAACAACAACAAAAAACTAACTTAAATACACATTAATATTCAGTGAGCTTTTAAACGCAGCGATCTCGGCATTAAAGAGAAACAAACGCAGCAAGAACACGAGACTAAACGCCAGAAACAAATGATATATTTCTGCACAAAGTTCAAGTCATTAAAAACTATACAATAAGTCCGCGGGTAGTTCAGAAGCCAAGTTTAATTTCCATAGCAGAGCGGAGTGGAGCGAGCGGGGCGGGCCAGATGTGCGCCCGAGGTGCGAGGGACACTCGCCGGGAAAAAATCAAACTGCAAGGAATCACGGCGAAGCAATTAAAACTTTTATTGAATAAGACATCGCAGTGCTGTTACGACTCTCAGATTAACTTGTACATTCTAACTTGAAGTAAATGGCGCGCCTCATGAATATGCAGTGGATGGACAAAGATAATATGTCCTCGTGCAGTGACGTGCTAGTTGGGCTTACACTCGCAACTAATGATGTGAACGATAAGGGCACAGGAATATATTTCAAACGCCTGGGTTTGAGAAAAATACAATCCGAAAACATGAATACTTAAATTCAATAAACCCGAGCGTTATTTATTTTGTATTTCACATTGGTTGTGTACTCTAGTTTATTCACAAGCTAGAATAAAAGTTGTTTAATTAACTACGGCGTCCGCCGTCTACTCCGACAGTCTATTATTGTCTGTATAAATAAGGGTTGGTTATATTGAGGCGGCGGAAACTACAATCAAACGTGAAGGAAGGTTTTCATTGGCAACTTATATTACGAAGTGTAATCATTTCCCCTCATCTACCCCAAACGTCCCGCTAATTCGGCGCACTGGCCTCATTATCATACTTGATTTATATACAGATTCAGGAGGAGGCTGGGCGAGCAGCTGCGTGTGTCGGTAGAAGTGATTCAGGAGGAGGTTGGGCGAGCAGCTGCGTGTGTCGGTAGTAGGGATTCAGGAGGAGGTTGGGCGAGCAGCTGCGTGTGTCGGTAGTAGTGATTCAGGAGGAGGTTGGGCGAGCAGCTGCGTGTGTCGGTAGTAGTGATTCAGGAGGAGGTTGGGCGAGCAGCTGTGTGTGTCGGTAGTAGTGATTCAGGACGAGGTTGGGCGAGCAGCTGCGTGTGTCGGTAGTAGTGATTCAGGAGGAGGTTGGGCGAGCAGCTGCGTGTGTCGGTAGTAGTGGTTCAGGAGGAGGTTGGGCGAGCAGCTGCGTGTGTCGGTAGTAGTGATTCAGGAGGAGGTTGGGCGAGCAGCTGCGTGTGTCGGTAGTAGTGATTCAGGAGGAGGTTGGGCGAGCAGCTGCGTGTGTCGGTAGTAGTGATTCAGGAGGAGGTTGGGCGAGCAGCTGCGTGTGTCGGTAGTAGTGATTCAGGAGGAGGTTGGGCGAGCAGCTGCGTGTGTCGGTAGTAGTGATTCAGGAGGAGGTTGGGCGAGCAGCTGTGTGTGTCGGTAGTAGTGATTCCGGAGGAGGTTGGGCGAGCAGCTGCGTGTGTCGGTAGTAGTGATTCAGGAGGAGGTTGGGCGAGCAGCTGCGTGTGTCGGTAGTAGTGGTTCAGGAGGAGGTTGGGCGAGCAGCTGCGTGTGTCGGTAGTAGTGATTCTGGAGGAGGTTGGGCGAGCAGCTGCGTGTGTCGGTAGTAGTGATTCAGGAGGAGGTTGGGCGAGCAGCTGCGTGTGTCGGTAGTAGTGATAAATATAATTGTGAAGTGGCGGCGGCGGCGCCGCGTGGGGCTCCTCACCAACTTCTGTTTGTTTTACACTTTCAACTTTGAGGAGCCCGCGCCGCGCCGCGCCGCGCCGCCGGCTTTATCTTTGTGATTTTTAAGCTACTTTCAAACTTGAATTTTTGCTCAAATCGAGTTTATTTCAATAACAAATGAAATGTTTAATGAGCGTGATGTTTCGTTGCAGGTAAGGGCTCGCTAACAACACTTTGTAAGTTTCACCGTTTGTAGATTGGAAAACATTGTTTAAATCGAAATAGAATTTTAATTGAATTGAATAACGAGTCTTAAAAAATATGAATCTTGACATTAGTTGCCTAAGTAATTAAGAAAAATCTTAACTGAAATTATTAAAATTAAATTGTATTTATAAACTCAACGTAATATTAAACCAATCTTTGTTCATTCGCTGCATCATTATATTCCATACAAATATTGAGCACTCTCAGACTGCGGCTTCAGTCTCGACAAACATCTACATCGCATGATTTACGAACGAACTGCGATATTTAATAACTTCAACCGATTGTAAACGTCTTGGGTTCAATTTCTGTGTTCTTGTGTAAATCAATTAACTAAAACTAATTTGTTTTCTCAACTAAAAGCGATTACATCCAGCCGTAAATAAAGGGTTCCATTGTGAACCCTATTTGTTTAGTTATAACGGCTTCGGATAAATTAATTAATTGTTTTAATAATGAGAAGAATAAAATGAAGATTCTTTGTATCAATTTGATGCTTTTCTTAAAACTGGGTAAGATTAGAACATATGAACTAACAACCCGGGGCCCGCGTCGCGCGACTCTACAACAATACCTACTTGCACACGACACAACACACTAAACAAGATTACGTACGCATTAAAGTAATATAAGTTTTAAAATGTGCGGCAAACATTTACAATGCAAATGTACCAACTTCAGCCATTGAGAAAGCAATACGGAACTAGCTAAGAAGATCATCCAGGAACTGCTATTCAGAACTGCACAATTTATTTTAAACAACTTTTAAATATAAAATGAACAACAAAACGCAAAAAGGTCGATGCAAAGGAAATGTTTCACGAATATAAAGTTGTGGTCATCGCTTTAGAAAAACACAACAGGGAATAAATCGCTTCTAATCGGGAAAGATGATTCGACACGGCTCTCGACAATGATTGAAACTCGATCATTGTCTCGCTCGTTGTTCCACATCAGGCGTGGAAATGATTCGAGCTCAGTCTCGTGTAATTGAACTACAATTGAATCATATTTTTGGAGAAAATCCGGCAAAACGGCAATTCTGGTAGCACGCACATCGTTTATAAAGATTACTGAATAAGTTGCGGTGAACATACGCTTTGCTATTAGTTTTTATTTATACTGCGTCTCTTTCTCTCCTCTGACGTAGAAAGAGAACGAATTACGCTAGCATATGTTCGGTACGGAAACCGTCTGGATACGATATTTACCCGTACGGAAACATGTACTCTTGCACACACAATAGGTATTTAATACATATATATATTTATATTTCTCTCCACGCTGTTGTGGCCGCGTTACTTTTTATATCAAACGAAACGTTTAAATATTTTCTTTTAATAAAAATACACAATGGACATGTTTATTTTGTATATAGCACCATTTAGAAAAACTTAAAAGGATAGTCAATTACTTAGCACATATTTGAGACAAGAGATATGCGCATCAATATTTATTTTATTTACATATATATATATGTCATTCTTCTATCAATTAACTATACATTTTGATTGAATGCCATTTGAATTGATAAATGCCAGTGGTTGAATCGCACCGCGGCCCCGGTCACCAAAGGGCCCAGCCGGTGCTCCTGGAAGCGCCCGCACCGCCCTGCTCGAGAACCATTCTCCGCACACTCTATTCACGTCTCAACAGAATCTTGGCTATTGCCTCTTCGATGATATCATTGATCCGATGACATTTGAAGTTTGAAATGCAAAATAGAATGGACTAGTGCGGTGCTAGTGCAAGATGTGTACCGAATAACTCGGTTTACCCGCTCGAGCGTCGAGCGGGGCGGGGCGGGCGGCGAGCGTGGCAAACGAATGCAATGCAACATCGACGAAGGTAGCCTGAGTATATGAACTCTATCTCGACCGCTTAACTTTGCTCCAATTAGGTCGTAACCGTACTCAGAGATTTCGTAGTTGCTAGCAGTACAATAATAATCTACAACTTTTTTGTTAGGCAAGTACCTCAAAATTCATTAAATGTAGTGATACCTTTTCTCTGTACATAAAACAAATAATATAAATAGATCCCGATGCGTAGAGTAGAGCCGAGAGTGTAATATGTCGTAATGTAAACGTGACAGCGCGCGATCGCGTCTTGTCTTGTATAAATCAGTTGCTGACGAGCGCGGCCCGTCAGACTCGAGTTCGCTACATAATACATTTTCTCATTAAATTTTTCCGTAGGGGGAATGCAAACTGACAATTGTATGGAGAGTCAATTATTTCCCACTCGACCCACATCGCGCACGTATAAATCCGCCGCCGCTGTTTGTTCTGCCGCGAGAATACTTCTTCATCATTGTGAGGTCCCATAACCGCGGGGATCTCCACTCAAGAATTGTTACCATTTATTTGCCTATCATTATGTTTTAAGGTCATATTTAACTTTTATTTCACGTTGAAGAACTGCCTCTACGAATGACTATTAAATCCGTTGCGCATTGATTTACAGTTGAGTCAACTTTGTCAATAAATCAAGTGTTACAGCGAGCCGCGCGTCGTGTCCGCCGCACTAACAGGCCGGCGGTCATAATGGCGGTGGCACACGACACTAGCGGACGCAAATGGGTTTTCAATTAAATGCAAATATTTTTAAACCAGCATTTTAGATAAAAGGCTATAATTGCCTGTTCGCAGAACCCGCGCTGATAAATACAATTTCCTATTTTCTGTTGAACGGGGCGCGCGGCGGGCGTGTGACACACGAAGCCGGCAATTAAACGCCCGTTTGAAATGTAAAGCGTGTAACCTTCTGCTTGCGCGGCCGCGCCGGGTTCGGCGCCGGACTGCCCCGCACCCGTCCCGCGCCTCCCCATCCAGGTACAAGTTTTAAGCACGAACTTTTAACGAGCAACTGTTGACGATGTTCTGATTAATCATAGCTTTGCGCAGCGCTGCAGCTTTTATCGTGTTTGTACAGATACTTTACATAAGCAATAGTCAGCTGACATTACTAGGTATAAAGCTTTTAAAACGTAAAGTAAACTTCTATTGTTTTTCTTTTAAAACAAAACTTGGCACGCTTTGGGTCTACTTCACCTTCGAGCAAAGGTAGTTTACAAGATAGTGATAGCGGCCCAGTATATAAAATCTCAATTTGTTTTATAGTCTGTGGCGGGAGTAGTAATGCGGGTCACTTTCGTCGGGTGCGAGGTGCGGGAGGTCCCGGGGGCCTCGAGGACTCGTCAAACTGTTGTTCATTGCCTAATGTGCTTCATTGCCAGCCCCCGCCCGCGCCCGCCGCCGGCTCGCGCCTTACGTGATGGTCCCTCCACTCTGCCGCCTCGGCGTCCGGCATGCACCTCCACGGCGCGGCGGCGGCCGTCAGGTCGACGACCGCCTCGTACGAGCTCCGCACTGGAGCCGACGCCCGTCTGCGCTCTGTTTGCATTCAATCTCGCTGAATAAACTGATGATAACTAGTTAAGTGCCAGTCAACACGTTAACTGACAAATAACAGCCAAAATTCATAAACAAACTTATGCAAATACTCGCCGCTCAAGTGGTTCCCTTAAATAAAATCCCGGTTCGAGATCGAACGGTCGTAACCACCCGCGGTCATCAATCCGTTTCATGTTTTATCGCGGGATGACAAGATGGATATTCGTTTGACAAATGATAAAGGGTATTTGTCGTAGGAGCGAGGTATGAAGAAGTGTTTACGTGCCGTCGAAAGCCGTTGTTGTTTGTTTTTTCTTACCAATAATATCCGGATCGATGGTAATGCGTAAGATGTAATAAATGGCCACTCGCGCGGAGTGAGCGCGGGGCGGGGGCGAGGGCGGGGGCACGTGACATCACGCCGACTTCTCAATAATGCTAATGGATTCTAACACAAGAAACTTTTTCTTAACTTTTATTAATGATTCAAATATCGAACGTTAACATTTTTTTGTGAATTTAAAATTATATTTCTTGTCGATGGTTCCAAAAGTTTCCGCCTGAAGTGGGCCGATGGAAATTATGATTCCGGAAAGTTGTTACCTATCGGAATTTGTTAATTACCTTCTCTTGATGAAATGTTAGGTACCCAGTAATGTGTTACTTCAATTTGTTGAACAACAGCAAACATCAGAGGTATATTGAAATAGAGTCCTTCAGCGAACGCGCAGCTGAAGCGAACACCAACGAGCGGCGCGGCCACACGCAGCCTCCAGTGCCACAACACTTTGTTTCCCATTATTTATTAAATTCAATAAATCAACCGTTCCATTTCTCCGACGCCATTAGTTCTCAAAACACGTGAAGCTATTTCTTTGTTTCTTTTAAAGCGCAATTGTTGTTAAGCTCGCGCTCTAAGTCGTGGAGCTCTCAGCGCCAACTTGTTTATTACCTTGAATATTTTGTAGCGGCACCGCGCGTCTTTACTCCCTAATACCAGGGTAAGCGTCTACTTGAACGTCTGCTAACTTTAAGTTATAGTTTACTGTATTTTGTTCTTTGTTATTTTCCATTTCTACCGCTTTAACTTTTACGTTTGAGAGTTCCTTTCTTCGGAAAGTGAATATAAAAGCTCACCACAGAGACGGTCAGCAGCGGAGACAATCGGATTTATCAAGACGATGATACCTTCGGAATATCAGAACTAGCGAATATTTATCAAAGCGTATTATGTCAAGAAGTAAAAATGTAAAAACAATGGTTCAGTGGTGGTTATGTGAAAAGAGATTGACTATCACTGTGATCGCAGGTGACCAATGACGTCACCAAACATTTCCGAGCTCACTTATATTGGCTGGTCCCAATAACATATCCCTACCGTCGATCTCAGATAACAGATTAAGCCTCGGCATAGTTTGTACGTATATACGAGTATATCAAAATGTTAGGCATCTGGAAAAATAATGGATATTTATTGTTTAATAGAAACAACACCACTTGATGGGCTACCTTATTCTGTTGGTAGAAATCGATTACAGGGACAGGCCGCTACTGATCACATCAAGCCAGCCTTGCTTATAATCTTATTGCTGGCTATGGGTTACTCGCGCCAAGCTCACTCGACACTAAACTTGATTTGTTCAATTACTAATTATTAATTATAACACAAAGAAACTTGCGGCAGGATGATTACTAAAATCCGGTTTAATTAACCTATCAATTAACAAAATGAATTAGTTTAATTATCAATGAACAAGCGCGTGTAAACCTATCAGTATCAACTCATAACTCTTAAAAATAATTATTTATTTTAGTACGCACTACATCAATTTCTTCGTGGAAATATAACTTCATAATAGCTTATCATCTTAGTGTCAATGTAAGTAAAGCTCAGAGTAGACATGCGACGCACACGCCTCGTAACTATCAGATGATCCGGCCCGATCCGGCCGGCCCTCGGCGCTAGCTCGTCAACTAACGACCGTCGCGTCGCCGCGTGATTCCGACCGACCTCACAAACTTTCCTCATGAATAGCTGCGGTACTGTATTGTGTCGGCGTGTAATTACAACTACAACTTCGATTGTCTTCCTTTGAAAAATGTATGTTCAGTTCAATTTATAAACTACTACTACTACTACTACTTATAAAACCACTAACTTGGATGTAGCTAGTTTTTCATTTACATAAATAAAAATAATAACACGTTCGTTCATGAAGACGTAACAATAATTTATAATTAATCTAGGTTGGGCGTTGCTAATTGCTTATTTATGCGGGTTTTTGAGTATTAAGTCGTGCCGCGCGCGGCGCCGATGAGCCGCTGATCGCCGCGCGTGTGCGCCGCGCTTTATCTCGATCTCCCACTCCCAATAATTAGCCTGTCTCTAATTGCTCGCATATTTTCCAAAACTCTCTTCTAATTCGTTCAAAACATTTATTTGCTGAAACTTTGGATTTGAGAAAGTTTATATTTGTTTAGTTCGAGTTGTTGGATTTATGAACTGAGGAGATGATTAATAGATGGTTCAGGTACGAGAGGAGTAGCGTCCGAGGGGCGCGGGGGCGCCGGTGTCGCGGGGAGGGGGGGGGGGGGGCGCACGTCGTCACGCCGAGGAGTCCAGCCCGGAACTAGCAGCGGAATAATTTCCATACATTAGGAAGGTCCCGCTCGATGACCTTGTAATGGCGTCTGCAATTAATATAAAAAGCCCTTCGCCCTTTCTAATGTGGAACGAATTGCCTCCTCCCGGCCGCTTGCCCCAAGCGCGCGCTGCTAAACCGTACTCTATTGTGACGCCGTAGAGTTTGTTTCGCGATAGAGCCAGATAGTAGATGTTTGCGCATTCCGGTGATTCGAGTTTTCACTCCATTTCACAAACGTTTTTATTATTTCGATCGGAATCTGAGTTTGCCACTCAGATTGGATGAGTTTAATATATTGTGTGTCGGCGGGCCCGAGGGCGCTCCGCCGCGCTCCGTCCGCCGGCAGCCGACGCGGCTACAGGAAGCGGCATGAGTTGCGATAGAGTTTGATTGCTGATTGCATAATCACAATCATAGCTCGCTTGTTTATGTTCTCCGGGAGTCGGGAATCGGGAGTCGGCGTGAATCACGTCATTACGGCGCTCCTCAACGCCGACCGGACCACTACTCAATATCTCTTCGCAAGTTAATGTTGCTTAGAAATACTTTTACATAACCATTCATATTTATTCCGCGTAATACGATTAGTAAATACCAAAATAGAGTGCAATATAAAGTTGTTTATCAAACAAACACCAGAGCGTGCCGCGCCGCGCCGGCCGCGGGCTACTCGAGAAGCTGATCTGAATATTTCAACGACCTAATACAATTTGAAGTGTAATATGTCTGTCTGTACACACGGGGTCGGGCAGAGCTGGGCCGAGCCGGTGGCCGCGGCGACGACACGCTCATCTGCGCCCTCCGAGACTTACACTAATTCAATTTTAAAAAAACTGGTTCAACAAAACGTTAACTTTATACACCTCTCTTCGTTCGGCGCCAATTGCTACCGACTGACGGCAAAACTGCGTCGCATCGGTTATTTTGACAAGCCCGTTGGCACAGTGGCAGTGAGAGCGCTTACTGTGTCGGGGGTTGCGGGTTCGATTCCCGCCCGGAGTCAACAATATGTGCAGACATAGTTGTTGGCGACGACGTCTGGGTGTCAATTATATATATATTCTTATAAAGTATTTGTGTATGTATATGTAGTAGTACCAGTTAATTAGATTCCATAACACAAGCTTAGAGCTTACTTTGGGTCTAATTAACCGTGTGTGAATTTGTCCGGGTATATTTATTTATTGGCATGCGAGTGGTTAACATGTGGAGCGCGCGGCGGCGGCTGCTGTAAGTGAGGATGCCGGTCCGCGGCAGCGCCTGAATAATATATGAACCATCCGACGAGCCGCCGCCGGACCCACTTCCAATATGGCAATGCTTTGTACTACGTCCGATATTAGATCGAATTCTTTCCGTTATTCATGAAACTGTTTTAAATTCACAAAATATTTTTGCCCCAGCTTCAATTTAAAACAAAACAACGCGGGTTTAAAGGATTCGAAGGAAGTCTAGAAGCGTTCGGCTTCCGTTGGAGTGAACCGGATCGCGGGCGTAATGTTTACTTAGTTTCAATCCCTATACAAAGGGTATTGATTTGAAATTATGCCAACAAACAGAGCCTTCTACTGTCAGAGGCATAATGTAACTACGTTATAATAGGAGCCTCACTAAATATAGCTCATCCAACATCTAACGATCGTTTCTCTCCCGGAAGAGCGCGGCTCCTCCGGGGAAATCTCCCCGAGCCCTGAGACAATAGGCTAGTGTTTACGATACAAATATTTGCGACCCAATTACATCAGCATAATACTACTATAATAGAACATGGTGGTCGGTGGTGAGTGAAACGCTCTATCGGCCGTCACGCGCCGGGCCCATTCTCCTCGCCTACGCATATAATACTATCAGCATATCGTTTACTAAATATGAGAACAAATATATTTTTTATTTCTGCAAATGTTGTGCCACGATACGGAATATTTTTCCTTTTATTAACGATACATGTATTGTTTTAGATAACGGAATACATTCTATACATGATACGTTTTTCATACATATTGTGTTAGGCGGTAGTGTTGCCATGTCGCTCTGAACCACGCTACGGCTACGAACGCACAAGCGACAAGAAAGCCGCTTGCCTGTGTGCGTGCGTCCGTGCGTTCGTAGCCTAAAAAGTCCTTCTATAGCACTACCTTGAACCGATCGCTAAGAATCCGTAGCTTGAAACAAAGTTAGAAGTTATAATACGACATGAGGCGCGGAGTGATGTCGTGATGG
Organism: Cyclophora albipunctata; assembly: GCA_963082685.1. Taxonomy (NCBI): domain Eukaryota; kingdom Metazoa; phylum Arthropoda; class Insecta; order Lepidoptera; family Geometridae; genus Cyclophora; species Cyclophora albipunctata. Next base: position 12,561,133 of record OY720112.1, on the reverse strand, counting down.
GATTCATCGAGTACATCCATCGCGCGCGATATTTCCGAGTCATTTGTCTCGCCCGCGGTGACGCGCGAGATACCCGGAACCATTCGTTTCACACATTTAAAATGGCTTCTCATATAAATCAAACAAATCCTTTCTCGGTGTCGGGTGTTTATTTAATGTAAGGCTTAGCTCCCAATAAGAGTACTTGAAAGCTACAGTCACCTACAGCTTTAGAATAATTTTCTTTGAAAGGAAATCGCAAAAAGTTCTACAAGAGTCAAGAAAAGTTTAACGCAAAAATTGTACAAGACATTTGTATATTTATATATATTTGTATGTATAATGTAGTATAATTTACAAAGAAAAATTTAGTTTTAAATAAGCTAACTAGACGGGCGGCGCTTACAACACGATGAGTTCAGTAAGCGAGGCGGCGCGCTTCGGGGGGGCTTAGTACTCCGCGCGTTTACTCACTGTGTGCGGAAAACAACGGCATCGTACACAAAAATTTATTTTTGCTGTAGATAGCTTGTATTTACCCAATTATTACAAAAAACTTTATTTTTGGACTATTAACAAGACATTTATTAATCAGTACTGCACATTTATAAATAATATTCAAATATGTGCATGATTAGAAGCATCAAAAAACCACAAAACTCCAGAATATTGAGTGAACAAATAGAACTAATCACGTGAACGAGGCGGGCGCGGACGGAGGTCACAGAACACGCCAGTTATAAAAACAATAACGCATCCCGCCTGAAACTCTCATGAAACTAAACAAGTACCACGCGACATTGTGCAGACAATTTTCATCAAAATTCAACATTAAAAGTTTCACTCGAGGGTCGTATCCGATCCGACATGAGTGTAGCCAACTTTACCAAAAATATGTCACGAAGCAATCTGGAAGTTGATTAAAAATGAACGTTGTGCTGTGAGCTAGGGCGGGCGGCGGCTATTCATTGTGTTTTATGAGACAACGGAGTCATCTTACTGTGATGAGGTGCAGCGGCGAGGTGCGGCGCGGCGCGGTGCCGGCCGCGGCCGCGGCGGTGCGGCCGCCCGATCGGGCCGGCGCGGCGGCGGCGTCAGGGGGCACATTTTGCACAATATGGATATCGCAACCCAGGCAACACAACCATTATAGTTGATGGCTTCATTATCCTATTATCGAGCACTAATAAATACGCTATGATTTGAATTGCTTATGTACTATATTACATCACAATCGAAATAACGACAGCAAAACGAGATGAGATAAAAAATAAATTAGTCGTCGTTTACATTAGGCAAATTGTGAGAGGTCACATTCCAGAACTAAGTGATATCATCTGATTAGCGCGAGCCCTCGGTGTGTCGAGTTGATGTAACGTTATATTTGAAATACAAAAAGGTCAAGTCTTCGTCGGCTCGGGCCGGGGCCCTGGAGCCCGGGCCCCGGGGCGGGATCAATCCGTCAAGCGTGAATTCACTTGTAATAATATGATAAAATATTGCTTCAAGGATTGAGTATTTATTTTCTATTCGTAATAAATGTGGGCTTTCAATAAAAAAATAATGTAATCAAATCGCGTAATCGTGTAATTTGTATAAGGGAATTTATTCCGGGTACTCTCGGCACGGCCCGTATCAAACGTTTAGAATCGTTCGCATAATCCGATCATATATTTATGCCGAGAGTTTATTTTTATCTATCGATGTTGATCGCGATCGCTCAGCGGCGCTCCGCGGGTAGCCCCGCGCCGCGGTGAGCCGGCCTGCCCTGCGGCCCGCGTGGGCTGCAGCGTGCTGATCTTCGCCGCCGCAGCAGCCACGTCTCTCGTCGTCTCTCTCCAGAAACCCTTCAAATCGCTCCGCATTAATTCAAGACGCGCATTTAGTGTTTCGTTTTATGCGGACATAAAGATTAGACGTAAGAGGTGCGCGGCCATTTCGTCGGGGGTCGTAAAATAGCTCTCAATTCGGTAAATGAGCAATGAAACGTTTCTATGTTCAAATATTGGGGGCTGATATAAAAACAACGTTAGAGAGTGTCGGCGGGCAGCGTGAGGTTTGATTAAAATGTCGCCGCACCGCGCGGGCGGCGGGCGGCGCGGGACGGGCGGCGCGCAGCGGCGACGGCATGTTTGATTCGCCGGTTTGAACACGTCGCTGTAATTGTGCATGAAAATTTAAAGCCGACAGTAAACTGCTTCCGTTAGTTTGTGAATTCGATATCGTGTCGCGCTCATATTTTATGAGCATTCAAATTATGAAATTTGAATAATGAATGCGTCGGTTTGGGTCCGGGCGAGCCGGAACTCATTACTGATGGCCGTCACAGAGTTAATCAACGGGTCACCCGGCGCCGGCGCCCGGCATCCAGCTCCCGGAACTCGGTACCCGGCACCCAGCCGACACCCGCCAGCTGACACTCTTTTTCGTGAGTTTAATTTGGTATTTGCTTTCTTCAAGGCATCCTTTGCCGGCCAATATTTTAACTCCAAGTTGCTTCCGTTCCTTAACACCGTGCTCCGCACGACAACTGCGACCTACAATAATAAAAGTCTAACAACAGACCTCCATTAAGTTATTTGGTTATTTATTATTTAATATTGCAGATTGCAGATTTAATAATATAAAAATGAAGCGAAATTGGTTTCCAGCAGGAGATTACAGTCCAGGACAAAGACCTTTCGCTCATTGAACCGGATTTGATGTAATCACGGCAGTAAATGGATTCAAGTAATTTGGCAGCGAAGTACTCTGGAGTTAGAGAGAAATGAATTAGTGAAAAGTAGGATAAACGATATATTTACATGCAGCATTCAGAAGTGTAAAATGTTAGACCATTAAAAGGATACGATAGGAACCAGTCTTTACTACAGATTTTACTTGTTCGGCCAGTACAAAACCTTCACATACACGTAAAGTTTATTTTGATTTTGCATACCAGTATGGTCTGCAAAATCAACATAAACTCTCCTCCACACATCGATATGTTAGTTTCTGGCAAGTACTTTACCACTGGGAAGACGAAGTGTTTACTTTGTGCTTCCATTTACTTTACTCGTGCTGCACGTATTCCTTCTTTGCGATACATTATATCAGAGAGAGTCAGCAGGTAACATAACGAAGCAGTTGTCGCCGGCGCGGACGTAACTCCGCAGAACCGATAACTAGTTACCAACTTCCAAAGAGCGCCGCAAAGCTGCCAACGGAATTGCAATTTGTATCGAAATTATAAATCCAATGGACACACCGGCGCGGTATCGATGTGACGTCGTGACGTCATCTCGAGCTTCAAATTAAATAATCTGTTGAATCCGACTTCGACAATGATATCACCGAATTAATCAGAACCATCCCTCATTCGCTTCGGGAAAATGTCAATATTAGATTTCCACGGATTAAATGACAAGAAAAGGTTGATATGAGAACTTGTACAGAATGATTTATATTAACTTAATTATTTATATTAAAGTAAGCCGTGAATGCTTATTTCACAGTGTTATTTATTGCTTACTCACTAAGAGTCCATCTAAAAACTAGCATCCTATCAACATCATACAAGCTCTTCAAATACAACGAACCTGAGCTGAACTCTGCTCCGTGCTTGAGCGTTGTTTGCTGATACATTTAGTATTCCTATTCCTCCGCGGCCGCAGCGTGTGCGCATCGTAAACTCTAAACATATTCACAAAAACGACTCAAAATTCGGCTTTGAAACACTAATTTAATTTGAACCGTCTCGAAGTTGTGCGAAATTAAAGTTTATTTGTTAACGGGATCGTTAGAGAGACCTCCTCGTGCATTAATAATAAGTAGTGAAAGAAGTAACGCCGCAACCCCGCGCCGCGCCGGGTCGCCGGGTCGCCGGGTCGCCGGGCGGCATTCGGCGACACATCGCGGACAATGAGCGAGCACGGCGCCGGCCGCGATCTCATCTCGTACTATCAGCCTCTTAGTGAACACAGAACATTGCACGTGCTATAAGACATATCACGCGTTTTTGAGCCATCTCCGAGTCATATTAATTGCCTGTAAAACACACAGGACCGCCTCTGCCCGGCCGCGCTCAGGCCGCCCATCAAACCCTCCCGACGACATCGTATTCAAATCGGCAATAACACTTTAATTTCCTCCGTGTAATACAATAGTCATTTGAATACCGTCGCGCCGCCCGCGCCCCGACGTACTGCCGACCGATCCTCTTTTTGACACCTCACGTGTCTTCTATTGGGAATTAAAATCATGCCGTTAATACTTATTATTACAATTAGGTACGTTAATATTCATAGTACACATAATGATAATATACTCGTATAATTTAAGTTTATCTTAAACTAGCAGCGGCCCGCATTTTTACCCGCGTTGTGCCTGTTCCCATGGGAATTTCAGGGTGAAAAATAGTCCGTTAAATGTCTGAATGAAGTGAATCTATTACAAAAAAAAAATTATTTAAATTGGACTGGTAATTCACGAGATTAGCTCGAACATACAAAATTACCAATTTTATCTATCTTCTATCTTTCTATATAAAACTCAATCGTGATTCGTTTATCTCTTTAGCTGATTTAGCTGATTTTGGTTTTTAAATGTTTGTCGTAATCCAGGGTAGGTTTAAAGTTTAAACGGTAAGCAGTGACGGGATAAATGCGGGTGAAACCGCAGGGTACAGATAGTCTCTTTATAAATATTAGTGTGGATAGGATGACAATTCATTTATATAGGAAACGTTAGTTTGTTGAAGTTGTAACAACAATAACTTAAATATAACTAGTAGACGCAGTCATGGGGAAAACGGTCCGCGTCGGCCGTAAGCGAACCTCGACGCGAGCGTGCCGGGCGGAGCGTGAACTGCGAATTCATCAAATAACCAGATCGCAGGGAATTGTCGCTCGCAGGCGTGACGAGAAATAGCTTCACGAAAGAGGAGCGACCCAACTCGCGAGACGCCGAACTGTTTCATTTGTCATACAAAGCGCATTCAGTACGTGATGGTAATGTCTCCTAGTTGGCGACCGGCAAATGCGTTCGATTCGGAGGCAAGTGGGATGTGATGCACCGCGCGGCGACGGCGGCGGCGGCGCGGATGCACGCGCGGCCGCGCAGCCGCGCGCCGCCGCAAATCGATACCACGGCAGACCTCCGCCGACCTGGTTCCTGCATACATGCACCCGCCTTGTAACCTACACCACTACAATGTATCTTTGAAGCACATCGTTCCAAAAAATCCTCTTTGAGCCTTCTCGTGTCCCCAAAAATTAGCAAGCCTTTCTTACGTATTATTTTGGGCTCGGCTTTTATTTATTCATGTCCGGAAAAGAACTGGAATTGGATCTTTTGATAGAATTCCTTCCTATTTCCCGTGTGCTCCTGGCTCGCAGGTCCTCGCGGGCTGGCGGGTCGCGGGCGGGTCGCGGGCGGGTCGAGCGCGGCTCGCCGGCGGCCGACGGGCGGGGCCGCGCGCGCCCGCGTGTATGCTCCGCTATCCTCCGTAATAAAGTTATCCCGTCCTAATACAATATTTTTACGCGCCCTCCTCCGATGTGTTACACTTTATTGCTACTTTGGCGCGGATCAACGTTATAAAGCCGACGTAAGGCCCTCCAATATGGAAAATCGAATTTGAGGCACTCAATCATTCGCGACCTATTTGCATCAATATTGTTTTCTATGTTCATTGATCTTGTGTAAACGATGGTTTTTATTGTTGCAGGTAAGAGTCGCAGCCAGAGGCAGCGGCATGTGCCCGGGGCCCGGGGCGGACGTGGGGCCCGCGGAGCCTCGAGCCTCGCTCCTAATGATAAAGTTAAAGTTTGCGTCGTTAGTGTCAACAAGCACAAAAAGGATATAATTCTTGGCTACTTTATCGGAGGTCTGATTTTTATGATCACAAACAAGAAGTTCCGCGCACGACTCCCCACTACTTTGCTTCTCACTCTCGATAACGTGGACTGACTCATTTTTCCCGGGGCCGTAAAGATGCTGAATTTACGATATGCCACATTAATCCTTTACCTCTGGTCGCCCGCCCCGCGCCCGCCCGCCCTCGGCCGCTCTACTGGGAAATAACAAACCGGCTGAATTTCGCCGGTACATAATTAAAACGACAAATGTCCGTTCATTATTGACGCGGCCGCACATCGCCGATGCTGTGGCCAAGCGCTGCCCATTACTTTTTACTAACTTTTATTAATGTTCGGTGCTTAACTTTATATTCATATGCGTAACTAATTACTTATATTGTTTGTTTCGGATATTACTTTTTGTATATTTAGTAGCGTATGGCCGTGACCTTTTGCGGAGTTTCATATTTATTCCAGAGAAAAAGATACAGTCTGGTAATTATAATAATTTGGACAGTATTGACCTATTTGAATGATTACCTTGTTAATATTCGAGCCTGTTAATGCGTCCGCCCGACACACTCCCTCCCCGCTCATGTCGTTACGGCCCGAGCGCTCTCACCGGCACATAGTTGCTAGTTGAGGCAACCTCTCAACTCTACTATTTATGGAATGTTCCCAACTAACATACTCGACGATATATTTAATACCGGTAATCCCTTGACAACGTGTGTTTTGGTTAACGTTGATACTTGAAAACGGATGAAAGGAAATGGCTTGATAAAGGTGGAAATAGTAAAATGTAGAGCAAAAAGTGCGAATATCATGTGTCGGTAGAGCGGAGCGGGGTCCGAGCGAGTGTCGCTAGAGCAGCTGGAATCGGAAGCGAATCAATTTGTCCTCTGCGAGAGTTCGAGACGAATATTTTTGCATTAAAACTGCGCTAAATGCAAATGTATAGTTTAAAAGAAATCTCTGTGAGAGCACTTCAGTTATATTGTTTAATCTTTAGGAGGAAGTCAAGTGAACCGACTGCGGAAAGGGGGTGTGGAACATTTCATACATCGAGACCAATCAGGGAAATGCATATCCATTCGTGTATTCATTGTTAATATTCAGTGAATATACTTGCTACTTTATTAAGTACATTTTTCCACATATCTAAAAAAAACTCAAAAAAAGAGAAAGCGCTTTAATACTCGTAAAATTGTAAGTGTCTATTATCTATTCACATAGAAGATATATTTTGACGTGAATGGGTTATTCATTTTGCTTCGAGTACCGTGGATGGCACATTACGGTGCGTTAGAGAAGTGATGTTATGAAGTGTGTGCACATTTCGCGGATATTGTTATCGCAGCGCGCGGCGTATCGCGAGCACATCGCCAGCGATATCTGCCACTAGTTCATATAGCTTCATAAATTGCGACACACGCCCAAAAATATTCACCCATTTTATATTTAACAAGCTTTTATTAAACGTACGTTGTTTATCATTGAGTGCGGCGTTCTATTTTAACAAAACTATGTGTATTACACACACTGGTCGAAACTTGATTGTCGATTTTAAGTCACCTAAAGCTGATTATTATTGTAGTTCACAAAATAATATACATTTTGAATATTAAGGAATTAATGAAACCGCTACAATTAAATACAGTCAAGAGTCAAACGGCGGTTGGGGCTCATTACTGAAACCGCAACGCATTAGTCGAGGCTGCGGTAGCTTCTAAACAATATCGCTATTAAGAATGTATTTATTAATACCTATAGATAACTAGATAGTAACCCTACTATAGTAGTATATTTACAATAAAGCCCTGTGATGCCACCGGTATGGCCAGCTCGGTACGGTCAATTAAACAGTGCTACACAAACAAGTATCCAATGTACAGAGCGCATTAAAAAAAAACCCGTCTAAGTTCTATTGTGCGGCGCGGCGGGGGCGGAAGCGGCCTGGGCCGGGCGCCCTCTTTCGGTCCTCTTCGGAAACGCGGCATGCAGCCATTCTTCGACGACTTCCCGCCGACTCCCCACCGACTCCCCGCCGACTCTCCGCCGCCTCCCCACCGACTCCCCGCCGACTCTCCACCGACTCCAGGGAATACGTTTCAAATTCAATTGTTACTCTAAGCACTTTGTGAGCCAACTCGTGCACATTCGATCTAGATAGAGATCCACGATCTAAATTCGTGATCGCGATTCAGTATGTTTTCTAAAGTGTATCAATACGTTAATCAACTTGTTACATGGTCGATCTACTATTTATATTGTCGGTGTGTTGGCTGCATAATGATCAATATGAATTCTGAAAGTTCCCTTTCATAAGATCCATCCGACTGCAAAATAACAATGTATTAGAATCGTACCCATATTAAAACTTTAAACAAATGCTGACTAAACTTATAAGTGAATATTTTTCAAAATAGCTTCAATAATGTTACTCAAATAAAGACCATAAATAATAAAATAAAATATGAGGATAGTCGTAAAGTAAACACGCTTTTAGAATTCAATACTGATGAATTACAGCCCCGTAGCGAACTCGAGTTGAATAACTTTAAAATAAAGCAAGCGTTATTACTTCTCGGTCAATAGCGATGCGCCATAAAGAGAGACCCGCGCTGAATGATATCCACCGAACGACTCCCGTCAATAACTTATTACGTACTCGAAACACTTAGCTGGTTAACTCCACACAAACACAAACACGGCCCTTTCAGATACAATGAGTATTACGTAGTGATTACATCGATTGACATATGTGGCTTTGAATGTTTGACTTGAAAGAAGGGACAAACTCCTGAATAAATAGAGGGATGTAACCACAGGTCAATAGAAAATGGTTCGAATTAAGTAGACACCTACGTGGGGACGAGTCCTATTCGATAGTAAGAAATATAAACGTAAAGATATTCTTTTATTCGAGTTCCTGAAGCCGTGAGTGCAGACTGGTGGCTGGCTCGAGTCTATTCGGGGAAGCGTCGCTCCTCTAATTACAGTGATTAGAGACCAGAACAAACAAACACTCGACTCGCTTCGTTACAGCCGAGTTCCCGCGCCACCGCCCGAAACAGGATGTTACTGGCCCAAATACATCGACTAATTATTAACAAGCTAATCGAACCTCATTGCACGCTATTAGCATTCTGTGCGCGATGTAATGTGCGCTAGACGCGCCCTGAAACGTAAGATTCCGATAGTACGTGTGTTATGTCACTTGATGGTCCCCAAAAAGTACTGTAATGTACTGTACTTGTATGTTTAACATACATTAAATCGCTTAACTAGGTTAAAGTCAAATTATGTTCACAAAGTTTAGATAAAAAAGTTTAAACCTAAAATAAAATTTGAAATAATTCGAAGCAAAGCATTTTCTGTATTAAAATAACAAAATAATGAACTCAGAAAATATCTCAAGAATTAATTAATGAAATCATAAAAAACGGCGAGGATTTAACAAAAAATTGCTAATGAACAGAAAATTATGTTAATGACTCGCCGCCGCTGCACGGACCCGTCGGAGTCAAACACGAGTCGACTTGAAGGATATCATCGAATTATTATCGGATTGACAAGCCCGTTGGCACAGTGGCAGTGAGAGCACTTACTGTGTCGGGGGTTGCGGGTTCGATCCCCGCCCGGAGTCAACAATATGTGAAGACATAGTTGTTGGCGACGACGTCTGGGTGTCAATTATATATTCTTATAAAGTATTTGTGTATGTATAAGTAGTAGTATCAGTGAGTTAGATTCCATAGCACAAGCTTAGAGCTTACTTTGGGTCTAATTAACCGTGTGTGAATTTGTCCAAGTATTTATTTATTATTTATTTTATTTATTTATTGCTCTCGTCCACCTCTACTAGACACGGAGTGGCCAAGGAGTAGGAACTGTATACGAGTAGGTATAATTAAACTTACTTATTCGAGTGTGAAAATATTTCTTTGTTAATACAAAGATGTAACACGGTGACAGGTCAGTCACAACAGGTTCCATAATAATAGTGAGATCGAACAACTAACGTTAAAACATTGCGCCGCGAGTGGCAGCCGCGCGCCGCGCGCCCCAACAATGGCAACCCTTTGAAAAGAAAGGAAACTGTCGATACGAGCGAGCTAACTTACATAAATCATTGTAGCCGACAATGGGCAGGACTCTCCGCTCCTCGCCGGCCTGCATTCATTAGTGAGAAAAACGTCGATATCTTCAGATAACATCAATTACTTGCGAGTCCGCGGAGAGCGGGCGGGACAAGCCTTTTGTTCTCCGCGCCTTTATCTTATTCCTACTTCATCTTTTTAGCGGAACCGGGAGATACGATCTTAAGTGATTATTTAGCGAGGCGGCTATCGATGAAGGGTAGCGACGAGGTGTCATCAATTAGAGAAGCCCCGAGTGACGAGCGCCTGGAGCCGGCTCAGCGGGCCGCCGCGCGCCGCCCCGCATGACGTCACGCGTTATCGGAGCGCGCCCTTTAATTCGCAACCACGCTACGTAGATTTTGTTTTTTAGATATGTTCGACCACAGATGTCAGAAATACAGAGATGTGGCAAGGAGGCGTGGCGCTTGCGAACGCATCTAGCCGCAAAGCGGCTTGTTGCCAGTTTCGGCCATTAGTCGAATGCCAACTTGCGACGTCTTCACTGCTTGTGATTTTTTACAAAATGCCGCGTTGTACAGTGGTTGTTTGCAAAAATAACACCTCTATTGTGAATTATACGAAAGATGGCATCTCATTTCACACGTAAGTATAAAAATATGATTGTTTTTCTTATTAAATTCATTAAAACATTACTTCGTGATACTAGTAACACGATAAAGTACCAAAAGCAATTATTTTCATTAGGAACTAAAACCATTGTTTGCTTAATACACATCGATCAATGAATCGCCTGGTCTAATAGCGCAATGGAAAAGTGTTTTACTGATACTCTCACTCACACGATAGTTTCGTGAAGCGGGTGCTGCCACACTGGTTCCAATTAATGAAATCAGGGACATAGAGGTCGAAGTACGAATTTCAATCTGATTTTTTGTAATTAAGGTCTTTGAGTGATTCTAAGCCTATTTTATAGAATACGTTTTTTTGATATACCTGCCCGTTTCCGAGAAAAAAAATGTTAAGTTTTTTTTTGTATGGAGAAAAATCGTTTTCTTTATTTATTTCATAAACGGGCAGAGACGTTAAAACCAAACCTTAAAGGGATTAAAGAACACATAATTCCTTGCATTTTGTTCGAAATCATCTACTCCATATCTCTGCCCGTTTAAAAACGGCAGGCGATCCAAATTTTTTTTTTCTTTTGTGGTTTTTTTGGTTTAAATACGCTTGAATGAATACTTAAATAGCAATATTGTAATACTAGTACTTCATTCCATCGATGCAAAATGTAATTGTAATATTAATAGCTTAGGTAATTTTATACCTACATACCGGCTATGTTACTTTTTTACCTGGGTATTGTTTTGCTTAGAGGCTTTTGCAAGGCCGAATATGTTTTATTGTTCACGTTACCTGGATAAGATAAGAAAAGAGGGCACTTACAGGTTACAGGTAATCAGGTAACTTACCTGATTAGTTGTTTTCAAAACGGAGTCACTCGTTCCTCGGATCCTAAAGTATCAACACGTACCTACACGCTCTTTACCATTAATATGTCTCAGTTTAAATCAAATTTGGATATATATATATGTGCTACTGAAATCAAGTGGAAATATCAAAAACAGTGATATATTGTGCACTACGTTTTTAAATCAAATAAACGTTGAAGTTTCTGCTGAAGATCTTAGAATTCTAAAACAGTTCACAAGGACATATGTTGCAAATTTACACAAGAGATGGTTGCAAGCAAATAGATGCCAATCTAATTTTTTCACCAAGAACACCATATTTGATGTCAATATTTGCGAAAGAGAATTTGGATGTCTCAAGCAATGGAAGCCAGTCCGCAGTCAGATGCTGCTACAAATACTCCACAGAAAGCCATCTGAGACCCACCAGAGGATCTATCAAACAAGCATAAAAGAAGGTGCCTTTCATCTCTTAAAAACCACTCCGAAGAAGAATTACTGTCTGCATTATTAGATAGATTGAAAGACAATTAGATTGACATCTATTTGCTTGCAACCATCTCTTGTGTAAATTTGCAACATATGTTCTTGTGAACTGTTTTAGAATTATAAGATCTTCAGCAGAAACTTCAAAGTTTATTTGATTTAAAAACGTAGTGCACAATATATCACTGTTTTTGATATTTCCACTTGATTTCAGTAGCACATATATATCCAAATTTGATTTAAACTGAGACATATTAATGGTAAAGAGCGTGTAGGTACGTGTTGATACTTTAGGATCCGAGGAACGAGTGACTCCGTTTTGAAAACAACTAATCAGGTAAGTTACCTGATTACCTGTAACCTGTAAGTGCCCTCTTTTCTTATCTTATCCAGGTAACGTGAACAATAAAACATATTCGGCCTTGCAAAAGCCTCTACGCAAAACAATACCCAGGTAAAAAAGTAACATAGCAGGTATGTAGGTATAAAATTACTTAAGCTATTAATATTACAATTCCATTTTGTATCGATGGAATGAAGTACTAGTATTACAATATTGCTATTTAAGTATTCATTCAAGCGTATTTAAACCAAAAAAACCACAAAAGAAAAAAAAAATTTGGAACGCCTGCCGTTTTTAAACGGGCAGAGATATGGAGTAGATGATTTCGAACAAAATGCAAGGAATTATGTGTTCTTTAATCCCTTTAAGGTTTGGTTTTAACGTCTCTGCCCGTTTATGAAATAAATAAAGAAAACGATTTTTCTCCATACAAAAAAAAACTTAACATTTTTTTTCTCGGAAACGGGCAGGTATTTCAAAAAAACGTATTCTATAAAATAGGCTTAGAATCACTCAAAGACCTTAATTACAAAAAATCAGATTGAAATTCGTACTTTGACCTCTACTCTATGTCCCTGATTTAATTAATTGGAACCAGTGTCCATTGTTAGGTAGATAATTAGAGATGTGATGTCACTTTTGAGGTTGTCGATATTTTATATCGATCCTACTTAGTTCGAATGATTACACAAGGGAACAAAATTAGACTTTTTTTGCTGCATGGAACTTTATAGCTGTTGTTTACTAATGTGAGGTAAAAATGATATAATTAATTATTGAAAACACAATTCATTACTATTTCTTGATTACTCGACTTATTATTATTATTGAATCAAGTATGGGTTTTTAATTTATTGCGGTACTCTTACACATGTATCATTGATATCATCATCATCATTCACACCTTTTTAATATTTTAGCTATCCGAAGGATCCAAAAATAAAAGAAAAGTGGATAAATGCAACAGGAAAAGGTCCAAACTGGTTTCCCACAAAAAATAACACGATATGTTCGTCTCACTTTGAGCCTAAGTGCTTTCAACCATTGAAGAAAGTTCGTCGGCTCTGAATTTCATCGATACTATTTTTTCTACGATTCAAATTCAAATTCAAATTCAAATCAATTACCTCTTCACATCACTAGTTGCGATGTGTGTTTATTGTCTGTAGCTACAGGTAGAAGCCCCGCCCCCTGTATGCATGTGTTCTATTACTGAGTTTATTAGTGTTGCTGTAAGTTTCTTTGTGTGCGGGAGAAATATGAGCTCGTGTGCCGTTCTTATAGTTTTTGCTTTTGTGTTAGTGAACGTTAGTAACTATTTATTAATCTGTGACACGGCGACATCTGAACACGAATACATTTGTTTACAAAGCATATCTCCTGTATTTCTGACATCTGTGTGTTCGACCCACGAAAAACATTTTCTAAAAGTGCAATGTGTTAATGATTCGTGGTTTACAAAGCGCTCAAACATCCTATATTTATCTACAAACAAATATTGTAATTTCCTACATTCAGTATATAAAATACTAGCAGCACCCCGCGGTTTTACCCGCGTTGTACCCGTTCCCGTGGGAATTCCGGGATGAAAAATAGCCTATAACCTTCCCGTCGAATGTGGCTATCTATTACAAAAAGAATTATTCAAATCGGACTGATAATTCCTGAGATTACTTCGCACATACAAACAAACAAACTTACAAATTTTACCTCTTTATAATATTAGTATAGATGAACGTTACGAAACATTAGAAAGTCAAGGTGTGCAAATAGTGCGTATCCCGTATGCACTCAACTGTAGTTAAAATAGATTTATTTATTAATAATACAAACACGAGTGTGTCTGTTTGCATCGCACACTGCATCAAACAAACTCTATGTAGTATTCACTTTATAAAATTGTACATGACATATTGGAGTTGTACAATTACACTTCACACTGTGCAAATATGTTTTACAAAAGGCTCGCACTCCAGAGAAAACATCCCGATACCATCCATGATAAACAATATTAATCAGGATTACTTACAAATTGCCAGTTGACTGTTGAAGTTACGATTTTTTCCGAAGATTGACGTCCAGAGGTCGCTGAACAATTGTTCGTTCTTGACAATCGTCCAGTTAGATATCTTCAAACGTTCTTGCCTAGACTCTGATCATTTTGGTTTCGCAAATCCATCGATCCTCCGCTGCCCGCTGAATAAATTCAATGTTACACTCGCGAGTGTGAAGTATCGGTCGCTTTACATCGCATCGCATTCTATCTTTCACATAGGACTACAAGTTTCACTCCTTCATTCCTATCATATTGTTTTTCCATCGAAAAACGTCAAATATTTGAGACAAGCGGAAGTATTCTTGGAACTAGTTGAATCACTACATAGTATAAAATAAAGTCGTCTCTGTTTCGTGTCTGTTTGTCTGTATGCTTAGATTTCTAAAACTACGCAACGGATTTTGATGCAGTTTTTTTTAAGAGATAGAGTGATTCAAGAGGAAGGTTTATATGTATAAAAATTCCCGAAATTCCCACGGGAACGGGCACAACGCGGGTAAAACCGCGGGGCGCTGCTAGTTATTAAATAAATGTTAAAATGTAAAGTACATTTTAACTCGTGTAAATTTCCAAACGTTAATAATTTAGTATCGGTTAAGTTATATCAGGTGTCAATGGTCCCGAGTGGTCACGCCCCGTCTCCTTCGACCCTTCATCTCCATAACCAATCATCTTTCCATCAATAATCGTCTAAATTTCATATTTCGTCCTCATTTGTTACAAGGTAATAGTTGCATTCCATTGTATGAATCCTACATCCTTCCTAATATTATAAAAGTATGTATGATGTATGTTTGTTACTCTTTTATCCAAAAAACCTACTGAATGAATGTAGTTAAAACTTTACAGTAATATAAGTTATATGTACATCACTTTGTTTGATATATAACCTATTTTACTGTAAAGTTGGATATATGTATGTACATGGACATGTAATGCATTTTATTCCAAAATTAATTCACGTGGGATGTGTATAACGCGGGTAAAACCACGGAGCGCGGCTAGTGTTAGATGACCAGACTGTAGAACCACTTATAATCTGTTATTGTTATAAAAATCGATACTAAGCCTCTTTAACGCCCCATCGGTGTTCGTTGGCCGCTACCCGCTTAATAATGACACGACAACAGAATGTATTTATTATTTGAGAAGACGAAGAATGCCTCGGTGGTCTAGTAGTAGTATGCCTGCCAAGACTGAGGTCCCGATTTTAATTCTCAGATTGAGCGAAAAAATATGGCTGGGGTTGAAATCACCAAACCCGCTTAACAGTGGTGATTACGCCCAATCCTACTCACTGTACTGATAGCTTCAGCGAGACGCGAAGCCTTTGCCCAGCTGTGGGATATTACAGGTTAATACTTACTTACTTACTGAAGAGGTTGTTGAGGCCTTTACCCAACATCGGAATAATGTAGGCACGCAAGCTTCACACATATGCATACATCCAAATAGGGTCATTCGCTTGCTCTTGTTTTATTGATCTTGATCTTACCGGTAAACTCGTCATAGTAGTAGCAGTAGATAATTTTAGTTGTAAGCGACATAGTAGTTAAATGTGCAGTGAGTGCAAACAGTCTCATGTCCACGGCATCAATATTCTGGACGTACATGTACATTGTACCTGAATATTTACATTGTTAAACATTGTTCCGTTTGTTCAGCTCATCCGAACCGCAAACATGGACATTAATACTATTACCGCGTATCCGTATTGCATCGCGGCGTGAATGAAATTCTACTAGTTTAGATCAAAAGTTGCTTCGCAATGAGACCCCAACGAGCCAGTGGCTACCCCAAACACTGGCAGTCAATAAAGCTGTTGATAGCTCATTATGGATAACAGAGGCGATTATTTTATATTGTAACTCTAGCCTATCTATGTGTTGAAGGCGCACAAAGGAAGCCGTAGGGTGTGGGAGGTCTATAGACACAAGGTGAGCCTAACCCCAGAACCGCTAATAATGTACTTCAAGTATAGTTTTGTTCCCATGCAAGGGTGAGCGACAGTGATTAATACTGAATGAAAATAACTTAATTTCTGTGAACTACAATAGTATTGCGGCCTTACAGTGACGTGTGGTGTAACGACCCGAGTATCAAATCCGATTTAATAGTAGTGTGCCAGACACAGCCGTCACTAATTAGTACCCGCGAACCAATTAGAGAGCATTATGTTTACAAGCCATTAGTAGTTCCAAGAAATCGTCGTGACTGTTAGCTTACATATTGTGAAAGCGTTCAATCAAAAGAATTCGTCTATAATGGCGCGTTACTTTATGTACTTTATTCCAATATGTACTGAATCGTTTGAGTGAATTCAAGAAGTAAATAACATGTTTTCGGTTGTAATTATTTTCATCACAACAAACAGTTTCAATTTGTTTACGGCGCGTAATTGTGTTGTTTACCGTGAGCTTAGGAGGTCGCGAGATCTCTGGCTCGAGATCCTAGTGTCAATAATTACATCTCAACTTATACGCGTGTTGATCTGTACGGTCGGTCGACACCTACACCGTGCATACAGTGTTGAGAAATAACGACGCAGACGGTGGAGACAGGTCACCCGTCATGTACTCGGGATGTGGGACAATCTTGTTACTCGCCGAAATCGACCCGGTAACATAGTGAGGAAAATAAGAGTTTTAGACAGCAGAGAGACAATAAACCCGCCGCGGCCCGCGTCGTACTCCGCCTCTGCAAACAGCCCCCGCACATAAATCGTGACCGCAGGTGTCCTCCGCACTTGCACGGAAACTAATAAGTCCGTTAAAAAAGTCCCGTGCGAGCGATTTGCTTACATTTTTAACGAGCCTAGACCCTTCCAGGAATGTAGGCCGCGTGTGTCGGCCTTGAGGCACGGCTGCCCTGGGAGATCCGCTCCTGCTTATGTAAATGCCGCCACGACTCCTCATACAAAACACAGTAGCTTTCATTGAATTTTACATACAAACGTATTGATTCCGTCTCATGATATTTATTTAAATTACAGGACACATTTAACTCCCATACCCTATCAAAATATTACCCTTCAAAGTGTCGAATAATGTCCAAAAACAACGAAACTAACTTAAAATACAATAAAACAGGTTGAATAGCAATCAGGTGTTACTGGGTACAACAGGCAAACGATAGTTGGCAACACTTCCTGGTAAATGTTCCCGAGGGAGGGGCGCGGGGTGCAGGGCGGGGAGGGGGGACGGTGACAGCGGTCGGGATCACCGGCCGAGGAGAGGAATTTCATTTCCTGGCGTGTCCCACCTGAGGCGAGGGACGACCGCCTCTCCGGACTCACCCACTCGACACAACATGTACCTCACTAAATGAATTATAATACAATCAATTTATTATTTAAGACAATATACGAATAGTAGCAATATACTTGAATCAATATACGAACCCAATAGTGCAGATTACTGGAGAAAATCAATGTAAATGCAAGCCTCCATGGAGCCCCCACTTGATAAGCGGGCGGTGTCGCGCAGAGCGAGCGGCCGCCGGCTATCTCCGATGCCGTGATTTATGTACAGACCCGCACTATCTTCTACTAATCTCGATAATTAATTACAACTCCAAATGCGCTCGATGCCCAGTCAAGAATGATAGTTAGCCAACTATCTATAGCCGCATAAAATATACTCCAACGTGTCCACTTTATTAATTTACCAGGTACTCTAATCCTGCAACTCTCCGCATCTGATTGAAGTTTTCAGAAAGCGGTAAAATATTATGATAACGTATTTTATTCAACTAAGACAATGTAAAATGCATCGCAAACAATAAAACTTACGAGGGAACCGACGTTACGGGAATTACCGCCACACTCGAAGCTAAAGTAAAAGTTAGTACATCGTAAACACATTAAGTTGAAGTAAGCTTTAAAGTTGACGCGAAAAAGCCAATAGAATGTGTTGAGATTGGAGCTTTACTCGAGCGGCGGAGCGCGCTGCCGCGCGGCGGCGGCGCGGGTGTCGTGCGGGGGCGAGCTTTACTGATCTGATATGATTCTTTCACTTCTTGTTCTCCTTTGCATTGGCATTGGCACTAAATTGGATCAGTCCAGAAATTGAACAGGGTGACTGCATGATCACTGATAGCAAAGAATTGATACTACTACTGTCGGTATGCCACTGATCTATACGAGAAGGGGAGCTATAGTATCTAAATAACATTCAAGGGTTAGTGATATTAGTATTCTCGTACATGAAACTGAATATTAAAAGTAACTATAAATGAAAATGTAACAAATTCCACTTTATCTGCGTCCCACACGCGAAGTATACATTTAAAAGCTTTTACATCTGAATATAAAAATATTAATATCAATCAGAGTGTTTCAAAAGTTTTGTAGAACATTGATAATGACGCTCACTCGCAAAATAAAGCAATACTATTCGGTAAATTACTTTCAGTACCACTCAGCCGAGTAATTAAAATACATATTATTTTTTGAAACTGTTTTAAACAGTTGCCAGACGTTTTAATCTTACCAAGGGCCTGAACATGTTTCCGTGTAAGAACTAAACCCCTCCGTGAGTCACGTGGTGATGAACACCGCGACCGCGCGGTGCGTAAACACTTTTAAAAACCATTAAAGCTCTCGAAGCTGCAGCCGACGTGTGTGCGCGAGATGTAAGCAGTGAGTGCAGCGGGGCGCGGCCGCTAGTGCGTCGGTAAACACGGCGCGCGGCGCGGCGGAGAGCACAAATCTGCGGAGTTTATTCAATTTGGCGCCGGTTGGCGGTGTCGCCGCGCACTTGGCTTAACACCTCTCACTATTTTACTTTTCCGTCAACAATTTTCAATTTTGTTTGCGTTCCAAACCCAAAACGGCGGCGCTTTAAATTTCCCTGCAAAATAGATATTATTTTAAAACCTACCTCCGGGAATCCCGTCCCGAGGCGCCGGGCGCCCGGCGCCGGATTCACTTTGCGCCACGGCCGTTTGCAATCGCCACGCCGCCATTACCCACCAGATACTATCTTAGACTGAATCACATTTTGCGATCTTTATATTATGTTATATAAAATTCGTGCTTCCTCGTATAATAATAATAATACATTATAGAAAAATACTGATAAAACAGTTGGTTATGTGCAAAAGTATTATAACCTTTGGAAATCTTGTTGAAAATGCGAGCCGTTATACGAGCGCAATCGTTCGTGTGGTTTAGTGGCAGACTTGCCAAAAACAGAATTATATGAATTGATTTCATCCGAGTAAGTAAAGTGATCGCGAGATGAGTTAACAAACAAAAGTTTCATCAGTTGAGTCAAACAGGGCGAGAGTGGCGCAAACAACGCCGAACAAACATTCATATCAGCGATGTCGGCGTTTGTCAAATATGTGTCGAGGGTGTCGGCGGCGGCGCGGCGAGCTGCGGGGCGCCGCACCTGGGCCGCGTTCACCTCCGCGCCGAGTGCGAGGCGCGGTGCGAGGCGAGGCGAGGCCCGAGGCGAGGCGCACACAGACATACATCTCTGTCGCGACACGCCACGACCTCTCGCTCCTTATTTACCTCGCTTACCTCGCTACTTACCTCGCTACTTATTACAGATAACAACTCCGACACAAAGGGTTGTACAACTTTTAAAATAAAACTCGTTATGTGTGTACGTGAACTCGTCTTATCCGGAATAAAATGTGAAAGAGCTTGCCGAAGGGGAAATACGACAAAGTTACAAAGAAAATGTGCGACGTTTCCGCTAATTGTATAGTTTATATTATACTGGCGTAGAGTGCGGCGCCATTCAGCTGCAAACTGGATTCCGGCAGCTCGCGGGGCCGCATACCGCCCGCCGGAGCAATACCAAGCCAATGGAAAAATCCATTGAAAAGTTGGTCCGCCCGCCGCCGCTGCCACCGCCGCCCGGCGGACACAACACTTAGCGCGCCTTTGTTTCAGAAGGAAACAAACACAATAACCGAGCCCCGTAATAACCTCTGCTACTCTAGCAATGCTCGCGATCTCTATGAAAGTTGTCTTACAAAAAGGGAGCTCAGAAACGATGCCATTGTCTCGCGGGAGCGACAAAAGCGACACGCGTGTCTAAGTAAGTCAAACAATACGCGAAAAAATAATGTAGGATTATCTGTAGGAGGAGACATTAGACAAAAGAAGTAAAGAGGTCCCGAGGGCGAGCCGGGGGAGGCGGCCAGTGTAGTGACGTCACGGGGTACTCGCAGGCTGACCGGCCGCGGCGCGGCGGGAGTTAACGCGACGACAACCGGCCGATGGCGTTTGATTAAATTACCGTTGAAACAGGAGCTAATGAAAAACTCTTAACATTACATAAGTGCTTCCACGAGTAAAATCATAATTTAATTATATTCCTACTACAGAAATGTAAAGTGTGCCTAAAATAACATTACGAGGGTAACGGAAACTGTACTAACTTACCTCTATTATACAATATAATGTATGTGGATGTGTAGGTTTAGTGCTTCACGCTTTCCCTTAGTTACCTTCATTAATACTACACTTTATAATTGTTATGACACGCGAGAACAAATTTATACTTACAGTACATTTTTTACAATTGCTTGCAATTGGCTATGAAATAAAAAGAGAGCTTTAATAGGTACAAGGATGTATATTTTATTAGGTTCCACTCGTCCTCATAACGTGATGAATTTCTGTAACTTCAAAGTACAAGTGGCACATTCCAATCTGTTCCTCTCCGCGCGAATGTTAATAATCCCTGAAATGTGTGACATATTACGTCATTTGATTGTGTGCTTGTTCGCGGTTTGATCGCGCGTACCTCGGCGGGCGTGGGCGACAACCTTGAGCTTCTCCACAAATTATAATTTACTTTTTCCTTCGGATCCAAACCGAACAAAAGACCTCAGATACCGAAAATATAGATAAAGATCTTATCATATTATAAACACCTCTGTATATTCTCGCCCTAGAAACAGTTCCATTTCTGTCGAGTGTACGCGGTGCAATTTTAATTATTTCGATGAAGTGTAATCGATACTAAAGCGAGATTTTTTGAGGATAAAACGTAACCATTCTTAATCCTATTAAGTATTCAATTGGAATTCATTTTAGCCGAATGAAAATCATTTGAATCTCAACTCTTGTTATTATGAATAGGAATATCGGGTAGCCCGTATAACATGTTCGATTTACGGATTACGCTCTACATATTGAAACAAAATGTAAATTTTATATGAAATATGTACACTCGACAAAAAATCAGCGTCAAAATATCAATAGATCCCCCGCGGTCCGACGCCGCGATAACTTTATTTAACACTCGTAATGGATTTAGATTTTAAAAGGATTATAGAAACATGACGCACATCCCATGGCGGCGGCCACGCGTCCTGAGTATCAAATGAAACACGGGAACCGGCGTGCTAACTAACTGTGTACATTGTTCACTACACACTGTACCACACTGCACGCTCTGATGATGGTTCACGTTGAGACTCGGACTCGCGAGTGAGCGCCTCTGCCGGTGAGGGGTCGTGGCAGAGGATTGTTCGAAGCAATAATACTCGCTCGAGTAGTTTATCATAGTTGGATGTGCGTCCAGGTCGGAACCAAACCGGCGTAGTCGTCGGACCGAGGCCCGAGCTGCGCCGACTCCATTCATATGTTGTCACACAAAGACACGGACTTGCTTGTGTTCGTATTGATTTCCCTAAAACTTGATGTTTCCAAGTTTCCTGACGTCTCTATAATTGTCAACAACGGAATAGTTGAAACAGTCCCCTTTGGTACCAGTATTATAATTAGCCATTTACCTAATCGTGTTTAAATTATAGCGTATAATTAGATCCAATTAAAGTGAAATACCAGAAGAGGTTCCTGTCTATATTATTGATCCGCTTGAATTCATAATGACAAACCTCATAGAAATGTTATTTCTCTTAGAATTTTATGTTTGGTAAGAATCTAAAGCGAACCATTTTTATTCAGAAAACGTTTCTGATTAAATTCAAATGCCAACATTGGTCGCACGTATAAAAATCCTAGCTCCTATTTTGTTATTAACTCGACCACATTCATTCACGAGATGCAGTTAGGCACGCCGCAAACGCGCCGGTATTACGCGCGAGTGCCGCGCCGCCCGCCGCCGGTCGCGCGCTGCATTCTTGTGCATTCACCACGCGCCCGTCCGCGCCCCGCGTTTACCGCACATATACTGTTACTGCATGCTCTCACAAAACACATTTCAAATAATAAATCTCAAATTTGAATTTTAATACCCTTCGCACTAACTTTATATTTTATATATAAAGTTAGTGATATTTGTTCAACATTGCCACTCTTATGTGTTTACTTAGTAGCAATCTCTATCTATCGCTGTATTAAAACTCCGAGTTTATTGCGAGTACAGCGACCTGACGCAATTAAACGTTATGTCGCGAGACCATATCTATTTGTGGGTTAATGTTCATTTAAATTTTAATTCTTCGCATAAACCGTTTTAATTTATGCATTGCGTTGTACGCCTTGACTTTTATTAAAACAGTGCTCGGAAAACGTATATAAAAACACACCGTTATGTTGTCCGGCTATTTCCGTGTTGGTACGTTATTTATTATTTCTTATTTGTCGCGTGTCCGGTGTGCACGTCACGTTGTGACCTGAAAAATCGCGTTACACGTACAGTGTGAAGTAAACCTTACATTTTATTGGTCGCCGGGTGGCGAGTGCCGAGTGCCGGGTGCCGAATGCCGACCTCTCCTGTCGCCAGGTTATTTCACGTGTGTGAACGCCTTCGCCGCCATGCCTCAGGTTTATTTTCCTTTGCCCCAGCGCCCCCGCCCCGCCCCCGCCGGCCGCCTCCGTGGACTCATTAAACATTCAGCGGAGTCGATATCGCGGCTAGTTAGACGTCGTGTTCATTATTAACGCTTCACATTGAATTCTGTCGTATTAATCACAACATCGTTATCTACGTTAACATTGAATCACAGTTCAATAAATAAAGCCATTTATTTCAATTTATATATTATGCCCCGCGGTTTCACCCGCAGCGCCCCCGTTCCCGTGGGAATTTTGAGATTTTTATTCCCTATAAACCTCACGGAGCCCGAGACCTTTCCAACGAATGCAAAACCGTGGAAATCGGTTCGTGCGTTCTGGAGTTATAGCGTCAGGGAGGAAAACCCGACTTATTTTTATATAGTAGATTATTTAATAATTTGCTAAAATAATTGTATATTTGAGACTGTATAATTGCCCGATATTTTTTTAAATAAATCATTTATAAATTCCAATAAAGTAAATACTTTATTGGACTATGAACCTAATTGAAAATAATAGGGAACGTTAGTCTTATTTAGACCATTTATTTGATAGAACCTCCGCAATACCATCATAAACGCCATAAAGTACAAAACGTACCCATGAGGTAACAAACATGCTTTTAATGTAACTACTTACTTATGTCCACGATATCTTAAAAGCTATGAAAATATAAATATTTAATGAAACTTACATGAATTATGAACATAAGAAAAGGTCAAACCTTTGTAGTACATTCTGTACATTCAAAGCTTGCGTTATAAAGTACCTTCTCGCTTTATTTGACCTTTCGAGCACTCGTACCTACTTGAAATATATCAAAGTGTACTTTGTACACAAAACCAGTTTCTATGTCATTTATTTTTATGACAAACAGGAACATGTATTTGTAATAATAATATGTGAGGTAACATAAACAGTTGTACAATTATGAGTTTTATCTAAAGACTCCTTCATCACGTAAAAATATGATTCTTTATTGTTCTTACTCTTCGTCTGACACCTCAGTCAGATGCTAACGCACAAGAGCTATAAATTAGCAATACGAGCGTATTTATGAACCATCTCACAGATGTATGAATAAATCAAGCGAGTGTAAGACCCCGACACGTTGCGGGTATTTCAAAGTTTCCAGACAATCTGGAAGCCTCCATGATCTATTAATAACCGTGCTTTATAGGAGTACAGTGGTATTGAAAAGTGTTTAACATGTCGTCGAAGCGATGACACTCACGTCCCAGTGAGTAACGATTGCGACGTGTGCGCGACTGTACCTGCTCGCGCTCGCCCGCCCTAATCGACAAGAGATTGCCCGCAAATAACACAGTAACGAATTATTTGGTAAGAAGCGCAAAGAATCATTTATTTATTATTTCAAAATAAATTATGATTCATAACATTGATTATTTATTAGTGGATGATTTAATTTTAACTTACTAAGTTATATCACAAACAGGGAAGTCTCTCATTCGCACGGAAAACGTAATTATTTGAAAATAACATTAATTAAAATCTTTGATACCTTTTCAACCCTTTCTCGTTTAGTTTATAAAAACCTTTTCGTAAAAACGTTATTAAATTTTGATATAAAATTAATTTATCGTTTCAATCCGCTGCTCCCGACCGGCACGCGGCTAATCCGGTCGGCTTAGCGACCGACGCGCTATTGACTACTTACTTTAAAATAATTCCTAGAAATACAGTCGGTTGCTCGCCAATGATTAACAATTGTTTATAAACACATATTGAGGTCTAAAACCTCAAAACAATTTTACTTCGATAACTATTCAAACTAACCTTATCCATATTCTACGCATTTACTAAACACTAACTATATTCCATAATGACACTACACAGTACCTCACAATCAACATCCAATTCTGCGCGAGACGCGTGCAGGAGTGACGTAATGAACGTGTGGTTGAGACCGCGGCCCCGCTCGGCGCTCGCGCCTACATTAGTATACATTACGTCAGGGCTAGCGAGCGCCCTCTCGTCTCGCGAACGCGAGCGGCGCTGACGAACTAGGTAGTAGTGTACTAAACGAAAATACACCAGAATAGAATATTCATTACAATCATCCAAATTTCTTACAATCCATACACAAATAATTACCAATTGAGTAATTTTCCCGAATCAAGGACAGCTGAAGCTTAATAAATAAAAATTATATTTCCTATTTATTAAGGCAACAAAATAAATTATTAAAATTTCATTCTCAATATTTTAATGTTTGGAGGAAAATTTGCAAAAATGTTTTATGGAAATTCCCCAAATCCGCCGTAATTAGGTGGAAGTCGAGGTTTAGCATAATAAATACAAAATTAATTTAAAAGCGTGTTTTTATGGGGTTATCGGCTGTTTACTAAATAGGTTTTATTTGAAAAACTTGGCTCGTAAATCTATAAATACCGATAACTCGGGAACCCGGGCTCCGCGCGGCGGCGCTCCACCCTTCACTGCATCATTACTCAGCGCGACTCTCCCGTCTAATGTTTTGTGGAAACTGTAATAAAGTACGTCTATCCTGGTACGACTGGTTAACTGAATGTACGAGATATAAAAAGAAATCTCACATAACTGCCCATTCCTAGCCCAGGGCCGCCGCAAGGCTCCGCGGGCCCAGGGCCCCGGGCCCCGGGCCACGCGTCACGCGCGCCCTACGCGCCTACAGGGCCTCTCGTAAACAGGCTCTAAATTTTACTGAACAATAAAGAGCGGCACACTTTTTAAGTTATTTACGGTCACGGAATTCGATTTCACTCTTCTAATGAAATTTTATTTTTTACTCGCGAATGTTTTCGGTGAACAGCAATTAATAAAAAAGGATCGTAGATTGATAAACCGATTAACTCTATTTCATTATATCGGATGTATTTTACGAGGCGGAGTGGGGGCGGCCCTTTATAACTCGGCTCGGGCCTAAACTCTGTTTGTTCAACATTTATTTATATCTTTTATCTAGACCCCGCACCACATGAACAATATAACATCGTATGTGTATGAGTTCACTCAATTTCATGAAACATGAAAAAGAATATCTCTTTCTTTTAATATCTATAATTCTTTGTCTTTAAATGGTTTGTTCTTAGACGGTTCAATGTATATGCACTATCAATTTACTTAATTTTAACACTACTACTTACGGTACTAAATACCTTTTTTGCACTTTCATTACTTGTAGTACTCTTGTATTATCTAGTCACATGAGTCCTTCCCATAGGGAACGCGGCCGCGGTGTCCTCCTTGTGAGCCGCCTCGGACCCCGGAGTGTGACGCGTCACCTGGACCGCACGGTGCGACTCACCGTCCGCAACAAGCGGCCGGTGACCCTCGTAAAGACCTCTGAACAACACTCACTCAAACGTCGCAAATTCACTCAAACGTCACTTCAAAAACGGGTTTCCTTTCACAACATTAGGGCGAGATTAAAAACTTCGTTTGAGGTAAAGATACCAATGCTGAAAGGTCTGGGAGCGCTGGGCTCTGTATACCGAACTGGGCATCGTAATCTGTAGCCGCCCCGCCCGCCTCCGTCCCGCGCCCGCCCTGTCACACTCCTCACAAAAAGATAACCTATCTCGGCTTGGTGTTCCCGAAAATTGCGTCTTTTCATCACATTGAGCTCGGATTACATGTCGTCTGTGGCGACGAGTGGCGTGAACCGCGGATACACTCGTCGTACACAAATATCACCAGATTACGCGTGAAACGGGACCACTATTAAACAAAGCTTGACGCACGAGATCACTGGTGGTCCGCTGCACATAAACACATTTTTTCCTAGTAAAAGCTGTCATCCGACTAGGTCAACAACATGAACCATTTGGTAAACATTATTAGTAATTACTTCTTCTATTATTCTAAGTAAATTCATTCTTCTGTATAACTTACTTAGCGCAAACAATGCCCACCATTCGTCACCTTTAATTATCGTACCTTTTAAAAAGGTTTTATGGTCCGCGTAGATTACGTTTAATACTGTAAAATGTGGGGAAAAAATGTAAGAGATTCGTTATACAAGGACGAAGGGACCTTTAAGAGGTGTCCTGTGTCAGCGGGGCCCCACCGACCCGTCTCTGAACCCCCTGGCCCCGGGCCCCGAGGCCTGGGCCCGGCGGCCGCTCGCCGCTTCCGACCCCTACAAAGCATTTAATCCTAGTTCACACACCGCACACCGCAGCAGAATGAAAAACACAACAAACCCTACCGCGATAACCTAACACCGAAAAAAGGAGAAAAACAAAGAGCATTACCCTCTTTTTCGGGCAGCGGTGGCATGAAATCACGGCGCCCGCGTTCCCGTGTTTTTGTCATGAAACTTTTCAACTTGTTTCATTCCGACATTGTATTTCAAAGCACGATAAAATCATGCTTTATGATCCATTTGTTTTGTTTCTCGTAGTGAAGGTTACAATGTGATATTTTGCATTTTAACATATTATCATTGGCATAATGTGCGTCACCCCGAGCCCAGACCAGCACGATACTCACCAACCATAATAAAGTCCTTGCTTCAGGCTTCGAGAGATGATACGATAAAGAATCACGAATAAAGCTACAAAAGAGCCGAACAAATAAAAATCCAAGTTTCAGTAACGCAACGACTACGGCGTAGCCCCGTAACCGCGTAGCATCGTAGCAATAATGTACGTCAACTGTAGCTCCATCGCTACAATTTACATTCGGTATCAGATGAGGAGCATACCAAACTGATCTCTCGGCGTAGTTACGTTACGGGTGACTATCGCATGGGGTGATCTGTCGCGCCGAAAAACAAGAGTAATTCATTGCAAAATATTTCCACACAAATGAGACATTCCAGCGAAGTGATGCGCACACAAAAGTGTAAACATAGACAAAGGGCGGTGATTAGGGCCGTGCCGGGCCGGGCCGGGTAGTGCCGGCTCGGTGACAAATGGCCGGTTGCGGACTGACGTCTCTACTTACTTATCGCTTAATTATGGCCGCTCTGATGAATTACTGGACGCAGCCCGGCGCGCCGCCGCCGCCGCCGCCGCCCACACTCTCTACGTTTTTAATAACGACCTTCCAATTTATCTCCGAACCACACATTTTAAACTCGAGCTAGAATCTTCACTTCGCGGCCACTACTGTAAATACAAACCATCTTTCACTCTAATTTCGGACTCGAATCATAACAAATTGAAACAAACAGACCGCCAATTATTTCGTTTCTGAGAATCAATACCAAGTTGATTTTAACAACAAAACAAGTTCAATTAAACAATAAGTCGGTCGTGAAGGAGGCCAGCGGTGGGCCTGGGGCTGATTACCTGTGGATATGTAAGTGGGAGAATTTCAATAGCCCAGACCGCACGCGGTCACTCGGGGCCCGCGGCCCGCGGCCTGCAGCCGGCGCCGCGCGACTTGCTCGCAGAAATAAACTTTTCGTAATTAGGTCGACTTGTCAAAGCAAACACAAACTGAAATTAATAACACGAAAGAAATTATAATAGTGTAAACACGGCTATTTTTCCGTTTCCTAAACGTTCCCGAGTCTCTCAGTTAGTTATAGGTTATTTATATTTCTCGGTTGTGAATGGCTCCATATAGAACTCTATTATCGGAAGGTCACTCCTAGAGGCTCTAGCCAGACAGTAGGCCGCCTGAACCCTAATCCACGTAACGGAGCCCGGATCGGGGTCACTGCATCCACGTGAAGGTAATTATTTATTTCCAACTTGTTGTAGATGTATATCGCCGTCTAGACTCTAGACGTTTCAATGAAAGTAATTAATATCAATGTTGTGTTTTAAAAAATATCAAATTCTCACTTTTGCAATTATAGCTCAGGACTTAATTTTTACGTCAATTTAAAAGAGCGCTTATAATAATTAAACTGTTAGTTTTAATTTGCTTATTCTCACAAGTTGTGTAAAAAGAAACACTATGCATGAAAATAGGTAGTTGATGTCAGGATGTGACTCTCCCGACACTTGCACATGTTGTCATCATCACTCGCTGGTCATCGCAGTGATGCCCGCTGGTACTAATGGGGGGTGTGACGTCACGCGCGCTCGCTCACCGCCGGGATACGCGAGTGGCAGAGCGCCATATATTAACCGCGTGATACATGACTCAAATAATACTTTGGTAAAATTTGTTTCATCCGAGATATGTTTTATCGCACCTATTATTCAAAAACGTGTGCCCTCTATAGAAGAGACCGTATCGGAATCGGAACCTTTGGTACTTGCGAATGCTGACAATTGTTAGAACAGACACCGGTTTAACGTGAAACATGCCACGAGCCTGTGGGCGCAGTGTTGTTGAAGGAGTCAGCGCGCGTCTAATGGTCCGAGCGGGGCTGCAGCGGGTTGGCCGCGGTAATGGAGCCGGCGGCCGGCAAATGAAGACAGATCTCATTTTTGCTCATCAGAGCGTCGCGGAAGATCATTAATCCGACGGGAGTGTGGTGAAACATGGCGGAACCTGGCCGGTTTTTGCCCTGACAAATGGCGCGAGGTGAGGGTAAATGATTGCGGAGGTAATCGAGCGCGGAAACAACACGTAACCGCGCGCCGCGTACTCGCGAGCACGCTATCTCACCGCCTGATTACGCGATACGCCGCCGCCGCCGCCCGGACCCGCCCGCGATTTATGGCCCACTTTACACCGGATCTAGATGTACGACAATTTAATTGATCATTCCTTTATGTGTTACATTTGTAATGGAACACACATCGCCGAAAACACTGTAATCGGAACAGAAGCCTTATGGTCGGACGGGGAGGCGGCGTGACCGACGCTGTCGATGTCGCTAGTTGTGGGAACTCTAATGGGGAGACTCTGTTCAGACTGTTTACATTTCAAAAGGACTCCTGATAAATCAGCGCTCGCATGGAGTGAGGACGCGCCGCCTACGTGTATTGTATCCGCGTCTCTGAGCAATCAATGTTCACGTCTGTTCAAATCTCATGAAACATTCAGCTCCTCATGTTCAGAGTGTACATTTAAATCGGAGCGCTTATTTCGTAAATTTTCTTAGATTGCATAATGTATGAGTGGGGGAAGCTCGCGGAGTGATGAAATATTTATAATCTGTTCTATTGTGATGATAACGCAACGCGCGGAGTACACTGGGCCCGATACGATGATGCACACATCCTCACACACACGCACACCTCCTGGAGACACACACACCCTCTCGCTCTTCGCTGTCCTCTCCGCGTTGAATATTTCAAGGAAATATTTCAGGTGTCTTGCACAACTATCCGTTTTATTGAATCAGTTTGTTTTATAGCGTCCTATGGAAATGGGCAACAATGTAATATGTAAATGTATTCAGTTCGGTAGCGCCCCTCGCGCCCGCCCGCGCCGGTGTCGGGTAGCTCTGCCAGTCTTCACAAACACTAACAATACTTATGTAAACACTTTCACTTGTCGAAGGTAGAGGGAGCCCGCGATGGGATTTACTAACATGAATAACTTCACTACAACGTATGTTTGGTGTTTGTAAAGATGGACGTATTAATAAAAATGTTTGTATCATAAAATACAAGTCGGTTCTTTTAGAACATTTTGTTCACAGGGCTTCTTTTTTATATTGTATGTACATATTGGCTAGGTTTGGATCTTGTGTTAGCCTCGGATGTCAGAGACTGATCATTATGATATACAAATTATTATAGTCCACTTATAGTAAACATGGTGTTTTTCTTACTTCGGTCAGTGTGGGCAAGTCTGAAACTACAAGAGATACGAGGATCGTTTCTTAGCAACCATGTGATCGAATCACTCTGTTTAATAAAAAGTACTCCCTAAAAATGATATATCAAGAATCTTATCACACAAATAGATAAAATGTTTCTGCATTAAATAAATACGTAGACAACGTATCTAATGTAATACGACATCGTCGAGGCATCAGGCAGACAAAGTGTGAAGGCATCCTCGTCACCAGATTAATTGTATTCCACTCCTCTTTGTACAGAGCGCAGAGGAGACGCCGAGTGCCGCGCGCGTTTGCGTCCACTCGCCAGCAGATCGCCAGTCAGATTAGAGCCTCATTTATACAACGCAAGATCCAAAGATACTGTCAATAAAACGGTAACCACAATGAAATAAAAGCATTGTTCCGTTTTATTAAACTCCTCTCTCGTGATTGTAGAACATTAAAACTAATTAACGATTCCGACTCGTTAAAAGGCTCGTTACTATTTAAAACTGTAGGAGCCGTGAGTTATTGACCGTCATTTCATTACACTTACCGTTATGGTAATGTGATGTGATTAAACTATTGTTTTATGACGGGAGATTTCACCTCAAGCAGTTAATAGTTTCTTTGTTATTTTGAATTTAATTTAAAAATTATAACCCTGTTCCCACTCAATATAGAAAACGCAATAATTACGTATTTTAGCAATTTTTTTTAGTATCAGCATCATAAATATTTTTTTCCTAATTTGTGTCGAAGCTGACCTTTCCAAATATTATTATTGCGAAGCGCCAAGTCCCGCGGTGCCTGAAGGTGCTCCAGAGCCAGTCCGTCACAAATGCCAGCCCCCCTCCCTCCCCCTCCGGGCGTCACATTACAGATACATTTCGTTCGGTGCGATACAACACCATCTTATACTGTTTACTTTGTTACGGAAGTGGAAACGCGTGTCTCTTGGGGCATGTTTGCGCCAATTATTTTAGTGTAAAGATTAAGATTAAGGTCGTGAGTGAACTTAGAGGGTAACGTTTTATTGTAGTGTAAGTTTAGGATGTTGTTGTGATAGTAACAAGAGATTCGTTTTTTGTTTGAAATTTTGTAAAATATAATTTTTCATCGTTATGATATTTTTAACTAAAATCGAGGTTGCAAAAGAAAAAAAAGGGTTGAATTTCAAAGCTGACTTAGTTTATTTCAAATATAGAATAGTCAGGTTCTGAAAACGCTCCGCTCGGTGCGAGCGGGCGCTGCACGTTGACACTAAGCCCGCTCGTGTAAACTAACAAATGTCGCCGCCTGCTCGCAAACCTCACAATAAAATGATATGACACTTCTACTCTTTTCTATACTCCATTAGCCTCGAGCCGAGGGAAGAGAGTCCTAATGCGATGAGTTAAGGTCGGATTTCGCATGAAGTCAGTAATTGTATATCATGGTTAAGTACTACTTTACTTGTGTTAAGGTTAGCGCCGGTCAGAGGCACTTTCAGATGTACTTACTGAAATTGTTAGTGAAGGGAGGTGATGCGATAACATTACCGAGTAAATAGTTTATCGTCCAACTACACAGTAGTAAATACTGATTATCCGAGTATTTATGGGTATATTGTACTCGTACACGTTCTACAAACAGCTCACGTGACCTTTACATTCAAGACAGACTGCTCAAATAATTTATTATCGATTTGACATTTGTTTTCAAAACTGTCATTGACATATAAAAGTTTACATTATTTATATGAGTTTGAGCTATGTTGTTTTTTGTTCAATTTTATTGTTTAATATTAAATAAATGTTAGGAATGACATCAACAATATTGAAAACCGTCTAAAACAATCGTAAGGTTTCTCCAGACGGTGTAGGACTAGTCAGTCATTGGGTCGTCCGATACTGTCCGATACCTACAACCGTATAGGTCGTACTACCTGGCCGGTTGGAACTGAACAACACTAATTTCGTTTTATTACAAGAAACGCACGATGAGAACGTAAACACGCTCCGTGTAGACAAGACTTAATTCTCGAAGCCCATCAAATAAGTTGTAAACTAGTCATTACTTAAACAAATGGACTCATTAACCGACTTGTTGTTACACCGATATTTTTGTGACACACACACTCACACATTCGTAATAATAAGGTTTTAAAACGGTAAAACGCTGATCATCTCTTTGTACCCGCCTGAAACAAAGGAGTCGGTGGGTAGGCAAGGACGTGCACATAAGCTTAGCAGTCCACAAACAGTACTCAGAATATTAAACCCTTTGATATTCACCCGTTTTAATCTCTTCCATTTGCTTTTAAATACAATTTAAACCCGGATAAAGATGTTTCCATAAACGGAGATTAATTCCCGGCGGTCAGCGCGGGCGTGACGTCACCGCGGCAGAGTGACGTCACGCGCAATATCCAGGACGAGGTCTGAGGAGAGTTTAAAGACAAGATGTATGTACTCGTAGCGATATCGCGGTCGATGTCGGGGCGACACGAGACGCTGCTGGACACGATGCATTAGTTATCTATTAATATAGAGGACCGGCGGTTGTGCATACGCAGCAATATATTATGTGCAATATGTTACATACCAAATCATCATCAAGAGAATAATAATAACGCAACAAATGTCGTAATTACCAGCATATCAATAAATAACAAACAGTAATATGAATGTTTGATGTCGGGTTAAATTATTTAACTAAAATATGTGATCAAAATTAATACTGGAGCGTTTGTAACGGCGCATGGAATAATGTATAGCAACAATAAAATGTTTGGTTCAATACGGGCGCTGCTTTGTTCGTGTGCGCCGCTAGCCGCGGATTAAATTATGCGTATTAATGCCGATAGTTTTGTGATTCGGTTGTCTAGTATTCAATATTTAAAAAAGGTTTTAAAGTTTAAGGGGAGGTCCAGACGAAGCGATTCGGGAACCGCGCAACTGCAATAAAACTAAATCACACGCTGGATTGCGCGGTCGACGCCGTATTAACCGGATATATATCGGAACCAACACCCGGCGCTGACTCCGTTGAATTAATTAAACAAAATTCTGAAGTCTTTGCAACAATGAAACTTAAGACATCTCTAGTTTGTCGAAACAATAACACAGTACAATAACAACTTTATCAAACTACAAACAAGCTCGGAACATTAAGCACAGCTCAACACGAGTTCCTTAATACTCAATTGTAATATCATCTCTATGCTAAATATCCCACAGCAACGGAGCCGTAATCTCGGTAACTACCTCCGACTATACTAGGAACTTTATTGTTATGTTACACGAGCGAGCATCGGCCGCGTCAGCAAACAAACACCCACTTGTGATTGGTTCGTACATTAGCGAACAAAGAGAGATAAACGCCGAGGTAAGGAGCGAGATGTTTTTGTTAACCGCTTCGTCTGGCGCCGACTAAAAAACTAGGCATTTACCACGAGTTCAATGACCCTGACAGAGATTATCTGCCGGCAAACAACCTTCGGAAGCGACTCGCTAAACGGCGAAGTTTCCCGACAATCGCCGAATGTCAATATCACTTACAGCTTTGTACTTGTAAAGTGGAAATTGTTTACGTCACTTGCGGCGGAGATTGATAGTTGATTTTATTTTTATTATTTTGGGACGAGTTCGGGTGGCATTCGCTGGCGAATTATATCTTTTTGTTCCATTGAAAATAGCATTTGTGCGTCACAAATGGAAGCTTCCGTACGAGGCTCAGAGCAAATCAAATACACAAATATTATTACGATGAAATGAGAAAATAACTTGGTCCAGAGATCAAAAGCTCAGTGGAGATGAAGTCAGGATCTGAACGTATTTATCTGGCGGCTCCAGTATCCGGCATCCATCTCCATACATCGCGCAGGGCGGGGGCAGGGGGAGGGCAAGTACAATACTCCCCATTTTTTACTAACAAAGCCCTTTTGCCTTTGTGCTCGCCGCGTCTCATGTCATAAATTAAATTAGGACATTATCATGCAAATTTGAACCGTAACTCAACGCAATAAAGACTCTGTGGGAAATGCAAAAATGTAGAGATTATAAGGATGGGACTGATGATGACCGCTCGATGAACAGCTCTCAGGGCTCTGACTCCTTGATATCCGACATTGTTACCATTGTGCACCCGCTGTTGACCTCATTTACTTTTATGATATACGTTAGACGTTAGTGTATTATGTCTCTCAATACTTATTTAATGAGTAGAGTAAAGTAAATAATTCCCTATCCATCGCTTTGAATTTAAGCATTGCTAAACACGCCGAGGCCTCCGACCGCTGCTCAGCGTCCAGTTACTAATGGAAGGAGCGGCTAAGTCGGTACCTTAGTATAGTAATAATAACCCGGGCTATTCCCTGGAGCCTCGGTAAGGAGTGATCGTAGCGAGTTGCTACGATCACTCCTTGCGGTGGAAACTCTCTCCGCCGCGCCGGGACACAAACCGCTACGAAGCTACGACATAGCCTCCTAGCTGTCGTAGCAATCTCGTAGCACAAATAAACATTATTTTGAGAACATTCAATTTGCAAGTTATCGTTGAGCTTGATGTTTGCGGTCAGTTATGTTTCAATTACCTTTGTTTGTTATAAAATATTAAAAAAAAAACAAAACATATCAGATTGCATTACTGTTGTAATGTACACATCATTTCGTGTATAAAATGTACTTATACACGAAATGATGTTTATGTGCAGAAATAAAATAATATTTGTGTATGTTTTACAATATTATGTTACTTCCCTGAAACTGTTTCAAAATAGTTTAAACGCGGGTTATCGAATACAGGAATTCTATTTATAATGAGTGATCTATTTTTCGTGCTAAGTGCTCATTTATAAATAGTTGTGATATTGGAGCGTCGGATGACGTCATCAGATGTGATTGTGCCGAATATATCGCGATATAATTGTGATCCGATCCGACGGCGGCGTGTGTACACGGTGCGCACATCGCACGGCGGAGTGTTGGTCCAAACGTCTGATTGCGAAATTAAATTTTATTTGATTGGAGCCGAGAGGAGTGTCGCCGCTCGCACTGAAATATGGAGCATTGATCGCACCTGTTTGGTATCGGAACGATACGCAGTTGTTTATTAAAACTGTACCCGACTCCTACATTTCGGCAGGAAATATTTATCGGCAGATATATGAGTAAACACAGTTGCGACAAACAGAAATAATAACAACGATTTTATAAACTTGTACTCGTATTAGTATTGGTTTGCACTAAAACAGCACGACAGCCAACCAAAAATATAAACTTACATAACATACAGGTGTACAAGTATTTTTGTTATTTATCCAAAATAACTTCCTTCCAAACTTTTGTTTGGGTTCAAGATGCTAATTCATAAGTATTTATACTTTTATTTACTTATACATAAGTATTTGTACAAAAGAAATCAAATGCGAACATTGTGTGATTTCTTCAAGCCGGAGGAGTGGTAGACGCGCGGCGGCGGCGGCGGCGGCGGCGCGCGATACGTTTATCGTATAGTTTTGTTTTTACACGCGTTTTATTCGCCGTCATATCTCTACGAGTATCTCGGATCTCGTGTGAGGTTTTGTGATATAAATGTAGAAAAGGGAATGTATTCTTACAAGAGAAACGTTCAAGATTAGAATGAATGTCTCAGATATTTTAAAGTGAGTAATAAAATACGTCGTTTATTTTAAAACAACCGTAATAGAATGTGTGATGCCACACGCCGCTCGCGCGCGCGCCGCTCGGCGGCTCCTTATGGTACTCCTCGATAAACCATTTGTTAAATTAAACATAACTCTCTGGAATCTCAACTAAAACCAATTAATGACATTCCGTATTTAATATCTATTAGTTACGTCACGACTGTGCTTTATTATTTGTCTCCCTCGTTCAGGAAAGGGGGAGCGGTGGGGCGGGGAGGGGGCGGGCGGATTAGGGGGTGTAATCACTGTCGAGAATGTCATGCAAATAGTTCGGAAGGGAGCCGTTATGAAGCCGGGAATCGCCGGAATGCCGGCTTGATGAAAACGGCGCGTGTTTCTGCCGGTAATCGGTGCCTGACGCAATTTACGGACAAGTGTAAACCCGGCTTAATAGATGTCACAGTTAGCCTTATTAGGCGGCAAGTATGGACGCCCTAATTTACTGGCGACGGTCTCCCTTAATGAAACGCCGCCGCTGCGCCGCCTCCGGCCGGCTCCGGCCCCGGTCCGGTGTCACCTCACTCTGATGTAACCGTAAATTGATAGATACAGCTGACTTTTGTCAGAATGATAAGCTTAAAAGTATCTTGTTTATGAAACAAAATACTTCACCAAGTATTTTATGTTTGTTTTTCTAATTAATTAAAATAAGAAAACATAACAAAAAAAAGTTTGTTTTCTTTCATCTGTCAAAGTTGTTCCCAGGGGGCGGAATCAACTTGGCCAATTTAAAATTTGCCCAAAAAACTGTGAGTTAGTGGGGAACTGGCAACATTGTGTTTGACAGTTGTGACGCCGGAAGGAAGGCTGGCTACAAACAGAATCAAATTGGACGACAGCTTAAGGTCAAACAATGCTTGTAATGAGGAGAGAGTTTGAAAGAAAATATTTGATTGAACAAAAAGTGGGTCAGAGAGAGAGCGGATTGTTGGCAGCGAGGATACCAACAATCCGCTCTCTCTCTCGTAAGCAATGACGAGAGACCGGCTCGGTAACTGTTCCGGCGACTTACAGTCGGACTGATTCAAATACTTCAGGAGCACTGTAACAGATCGATTCTCACCATTTGCGTGAATCACTCAATATCATTCCTCTAACAGAGCAAAAGAAATACAAAATCAATCGCAGATTCTAGTTATTTCCAATATACCGAAATATTCTCAATATCTAGCGCAAATTAATAACAAGTCCTGCGAGACGTAGCGCGCTATTGACATTGGAACAGGCGCCATCTGCACATCACTGGCGCTGGAACATAACGGACAGGCGCTCGGTACACGAGGCGCCTGGCGCATAATGAGGAGACTGGAGAGCAACGACACGGCCGACACCAGTCGGAGGGGGCCGCGGAGATCAGTGGTTTTGAGTGAAGGACGTTACCCAATTTGATATGTCATAATGAAGTAAAAATAAATTAACCTCTATTATATCTGTCAGAAGATAGGCCCAGGTTATGCAACTAAATATA
The DNA here is from genome assembly GCA_963082685.1 of Cyclophora albipunctata. Classification (NCBI taxonomy): domain Eukaryota; kingdom Metazoa; phylum Arthropoda; class Insecta; order Lepidoptera; family Geometridae; genus Cyclophora; species Cyclophora albipunctata. The sequence continues at coordinate 12,523,255 of OY720112.1, read as the reverse complement.
GTTTCATACACTGCTTGTTTGTAGATATAATAGACTTTTCATAATAACGAATTATAAGATATTGGTAATATATATAACTAAAACATATAGCTCTATTAAGACACGATCCGCGACTCACTGAATGTATCAACGAAAACTCGTTCCGAAGATCTATCAAATATTTGGGGTTCTCGGGCCCGCATAGGACAATGGTAAATGTGGCAGCGCGTAATGCCACACACTACACACTACAAGTAGGGGCTCATTTCTCATCCCAACGGATTTGTATTCTACTTCAAAGTACATCCTCAGGGTTTCAAAGTGTATGCTTAACATACTTAAATGAACTTAACATACTTAAATGAATACTAATATTAGTCACTAGCAGCGCCCCGCGGTTTTACCCGCGTTGTGCCCGTTCCCGTAGGAAATCCGGGATAAAATGTAGCCTATAGCCTTCCTCGATAAATAGACTATCTAACAGTGAAAGAATTATTCAAATCGGTTCAGTAGTTTCTGAGATTAGCGCGTTTAAACAAACAAACAAACAAACAAACAAACAAACAAACAAACAAAACAAACTCTTCAGCTTTATAATATTAGTATAGATTAGTATAGATATGTTCATCAATATATAATTATCTAAATATCTAAATCCTTGAAACCAGGGCTGGCTACTAACATAATACTAAATTAATATTTACTTCCCAAAGCACACAGAAACAATTAAATAAAATACCGACGCGGAGAAAGACGGTCATTTATATAATAGCATGGGTTGATAAAACAATATCGTATCACATTTTTCGTTTTACTCCTTTCACTTAATTATAATTAAGTATTCATGGACAAACATATTTTTAATAACATGTAATAAAACTAAACAACATATTTATATGAGCGACTGCTTTCGGAACTACAAAATACATTCTCCACGAGAGGAAAAAAAAGTTTAATTATTTATGATAAACTCGCAAATAAAACAGAAACAGTGAATATAATAAATTACGCGAATACACAAAATATAACAGAATCGGCCGAAACACGCCACAATCCAGGGAATGAGATGGAATGTTAAGATAAAACAGAGTATTGTATCCGTTTTGCATCGCGAGGCCATTACGAAGGCGAAAAAGGCGTGAAATCGAGTTTGGTCGGGAGTGGATATCCTTTGACGTGAAATTAAAATCAAGGGCTCTCGGGCCCTCCCCCCCCCCCCCCCCCCCCCCCCGCCCGCGCCGCTGAGGCTGCGGCCCTACAATAGTGGTTGTATAAAATTATCTCGGTAAACAAAGACAATTCACTTACAAAATATTGTAACAAGTTTGGTTTGTGTTTCATAATTTGTACTAAAATTCACTGGGAGACTCGTATATTTATGCCTAGAATAGGTAATACGTTTTACATTATGGATTTATAATAAAATGTAAACGATCATGAAAGTATTTTGAGCGTATTCTCCCGATAAGTATAACAAAAGGCGGGATATGCGAAGTGACCGAGCGGCATTACAAGCTCTTCGGGCGTAGTATCAGGGCGTATGACCACTCGATGTGTAGTGGGGTTCGGCTCCGGCGCGTGATCCTCAGGGATCGCGTACCGCGGCTCAGCGGAGACCCGGCGGCCCCAACACTAACACCCGACATCATCTGTGTACTACAAGAATCGGATCAACCATTTTCATTGTAAATGGTATTGTAATCATTGATATTTGTACAAGTAATTACAAATCTTTTGATTTTTATGAAGATATTATTAATCAGATCTGTATCAAAGAAAAGATATAAAATTATAACAAGAAAGTTGGCGAGTGTTGTAAATAAACGAAAGAGCGCGAAGTGTCGCCGTAAAGTGAGCTCTTCCGCTAATAATGAAGCATGGATTCATTAATATCTGAGCAGTCGGCTGGGCAGGACGCCTATTGTGTATTCATTAGCTTGACAAATTTGTCGCTAATGAAATATTGTGCGTCGACACAACACTTCGCACCACAATGTACAGTGTGCAATACAGTGTCTGTGTTATAAGAATAGTTATTGTTTATTATTTGCCTTTCGTCTTCTTAATAATTAAATGTGACTGACTATAGGCTGGCGTATGAAACACGTTTCCATTAAATATGAAACCTTCGGAAGAAAGACGCGCGACGCCCAGCGTGTGATCGCGCAGGCGAGCTGCGGCGCTGGAGGAGGCGGGCGGCACTCGGCGAGCAAACAGTCTGCGAACTTGTGATAAACAATTAAACTTGTATCCAGTAGGGTCCCACTGTATCCGATGCCGTGAGCTCGAGGTTCACCTTCACAAACAATATCTGTTACTAAGTCATTGCGAAACAGCTACTTTGAAACCTCGAGACCTCGCAGATTACCAGCCCCTGTTATAAATCATTGCACAATTACTCATGGTGAAACACAATCATTTCATAAAAAATGTTCCCCGGGATCTTTACTTTGTAGAACAAACTTCGAAGAGATTCCCGAAGCCCGACGACGTTAGTTGGCGCCGTTGAACTCTCAACATTTTTATAACTTTGCAAAAAACGATGAAATGAAAGGAATGCGTTTGATAGCGTCGAGTTATTTTATAAAAATACTTGGTGCGAGGTGATCCGGGCGAGGAATGCGCCCCTGACCCGCGCCTTTGTGCGCTGTCTCCGCAATGTGATGTGTCCGCCGCGCGGCCCCGCGTGACTCCGCCCTCCGGTACTTTAACTGCATCCTTCTGTTCATAATATGAATATACGTGTTCCCAATTTCCAACCATTTAATAATTAATTGAGAAAAATATATTTTGTTAAACGGTTTTGTCTTAATTATCGTATAATTGTCGACTTTGAAATCAATTAGCAACCATTGATGCTTAATTAAAATATAATTCTATAAATATGTTAAGACATCGGTATCGAGTTGCCATGGTGCGCTAATTGGTGTTGAAATGAACCGGAGATTAGCGCGATATCTGGAATAACTTCAATGGCTACCGCGTCGTCGTGATGAGGCGCGCCAGTGCGGGGTATCGCTGCGGCTCCCGTCGGTTAGTGCCGCACGAGTACCCGCCGCCTAATTACGAGCACTACAAGGAGCTAACAGGGATCTTGAAATAGATCGCGCTTCAATATCGCACTTATAACACAACTGTCATGTGAGTATTGATGTAATAGGAATAGATATTAATCACGACATTTGACTCATGAATTACAAAATGATATTTAAAAAATCCGAAGCACTCTTACGCTGCACCCACGCATTGAAATCAGATAGATGCTTAATGTAAGTAAGACGGGTAAATTATTATCAACCGAGTATTTATAAGCTCCTGACAATATTATAAATAAATAACAAACAAGCCTCAAGTGCGTCTATCATAATATGTATTATGTTATTTTCCAACAAATAAACAAATTATGATCCAAATCATTTCAGAAGGTTTGCTTACCCCATTTGGTTCTATTTACTTTAGCAAAGAGAAAAATCTCATTGACCACATAATACAGTGGCCTCAAGTAAATTAGTCAACATTGTACATTAAAACGCGTCATCATAACGAAACTTCCAGAACAACTACGTCAAATAACGTTACTGAGATTCAGAGCGCTTCAATTCATAAAGTTATGATTTAATTTAACAATTTAACTTGTAAATGTGTTTTACATACAGAATCACATTCGGATTGAATAAAGAGTGAGTACAGCTCTGTGCTCGTCGTCTAAAGGTTAATTGCAATTAAAGTACGATTATCGTTCGTTTAAAACAATGGCGCCCAATTAAATAACGATTCGTAGTGAGTAAAGATGTGTGAGTACCGAGAACTGAGTACGTTTGAAGTCGATCGGAGCGCTCGGCGGCGGCGCGGCGCGGCATCCGGCCGTTTCATTAAGGCTAATCTGAAATTAGCCGGAGCGAGTAAAAAGGCGCCTTCACACACGGGATAATTAAAGAACCCGCACATGGCCGCGGTAAATAAAAGGAATGACTAATAAAGAACCGTTTGCAATTTTCATAGAGACCTCATTTGCATACCAATAGAGGCCTAAAACAACCGTTCCCGAATTTTAATGTGGAAAAATAAACGAAATGTTGTACCTTCGAGGGCGTTCCAATCAAGACAGGAGGTGTGTGATGAATGGGAGAGGACGCGGCGCGTGACCCGGTGCCGCCGCGCCCGACCCACGCCCGACCGCGCCCGACCCGCGCCCGACTCTCGCTCGGCTCGAGCCCGGCCCTCGTGCCGCCTCATGCCGCAATTGTTATGGAAATCAATCGACAGAAACGCGCGACGCACCTCAGACTCCTCTTAGTGTTTCTTATTGTAAACAAAATTGAAACTCCATCCCCCGCCGGGTCGACAAAACGCTTACATTTCTAACAAGCATCGTTTTTCATGTTTATTGCTTTTGTATCACACACCCAAGACTCGGCATCATTTGCAATAAATAAACATCAATCGTACTTAGCTACGGTCTACATTTTAAGTCATGAAGAAATAAATACCTGATATCGAAATCTTAACATTTCGTATTCAATTTATACTTCAAAGTAACCCCCGAGAACATGAAACAGCTAACAAAAGAACACTTACCTATACTATACTAGACATGAATTATAATGTTCGTATATACCTTGTACGTAAAATATATAAAAATCGAATGGAAACCACCTTCGAGTCAGGATAAAGCTTAGGTAGTTCGCAAAAACGTAATTTCCTGTAATGTCTAAGAAATCAAATGTTCTGGTAAAATATTGTAACGAATCAGTTTGAATTCACGGCGAATAACTCTCCAGACACAGATTTGAACTTAGTCGTGATTCAGATAATAGAGTTCCGTGCGAGTGGCGGCGGCGCGCGGCGCGCCATTGTGCCTCGCCTGAATATCATTGTAATTGTTGCGCTAAGAGGGCTCGTTCCTGTTTCCTTGGAAAAATAGGCTTTACTCTATTTACAAATAATCCCATTTGTTCCGCGGTGATTCGTTGCGGCTGTGCGTGTAGTGACGAGAGCGTCGTGTTGCAGGTGTCGTGGATCCGGCACCGTGACCTGCACATCCTGACGGTGGGCGGGTACACGTACACGTCGGACCAGCGGTTCCAGGCCACGCACTCGCCGCAGACGGACGACTGGACGCTGCACATCAAGTGGGCGCAGCAGCGCGACGCCGGCGTCTACGAGTGCCAGGTCTCCACGCAGCCCGTGCGCTCTTTCTTCGTCACCCTCCACGTCGTCGGTATGTATCGACTATCACCTTACCATAACGCTTACACCCCAAACAACTTTTTTCCCCAGAACACAATCATTTGGCAACAATAGCGTGTGTTATGACATCGTTATAAGTATCACGACGCAATCCCAAACTTTAGGAATCATGGAGGTGCGTGATGTCCTCGTATGAAACTATGAGTGTATGTGTGGCGCGCGGGGAGCGGCGGGCGAGAATCGCCGCCGACCCATTGTCACGGAACATTTTAACATATTTATTGGGCAGAGGCGCGTGCTCCGCATTAATCGCGGCCTCTCGCGCGACAACAATTTGTTGTAAATCCGAAGATAAAAGCGAGATCCGCCCGCGCCCCCCGCGCTCTCTGACCCTCTCCGACACGCATCGCTCATTTATAAATGCTCTATTCTACTTATACTCGTAGCAGGCTCTATACTTTATCGAGTTTATCGTTTCATTGATCGAGAAACCCAGAACCCAAAACATTTAAGGCAGCGTTCATTCACGGAGAACAATTCCTTATTTATCTTACCTGCTTCGAAACGCTTTCCACGGCAACTATTATTATATTCAAACGAACAGCCAAGTCGATTCCTCCGTTTATACTCGAAGCAATTACTTGAGGAACACCCGCAATCAAAACAAATACTTATGTGACTCAAACAAATACTTGTCTCTCAGTTTATGCCACCTAGCTCTCTAGTACGACATTAAATTAAAACCTCGAGGTGCTCGTGTGTTCTCAAGATATTTGCGTTAATTTCCGAACTCAAAGATAAATCGACAGTGGGGTTTAAGACCAAAGACAGCTTAGGCCAAAAATAGGCAAACATCGTCAATGTAGATTGTAGATGATCTACTAGATCTGATGATTAGTATTAGATGATATAACAGACGCTGTGTAGCTCGCTGCCTCCGTTATGAGTGCACCGGTGCGCCCGGCTCGCCCGGCCCCGCGGTCGGTGCCGCCCTCGGTCCGAGGCGGCAGGCACCCCTGACGTCCGGCCCGCACCGAACACTGCGTTATCATAACCTCATTACGATACTGACATTTTGTTTACGGGGATATAAAACCCGCAATTTATTGTCAGCGGTGAACGAATTTTGATTAAAATTTGTTAAATTCGATAACGCTGAACGGTTCTAATTGATTTTTGTGTTTTCGATCGTGACAATAATGGATTCGCTCGAAACAATTTACAACAGCGTTTGTAGAAATTATTTGCATATAAATAGAAGTTCATTGTATACGGCGAAGGGAACAAACTTTGTTACTCTATTTAAAACGTCTAAAGATTAACAAGTTTAAATATTTTCTTGGATTCATTAAGTTGCCCTCCTTGTCTTATCTTAGTTACATTATTTAATTTAACTCTGTAGGTTCTGACCAGGCACAAAGAGAAAAGAAAATGAAGAGAAGTGTTAGAGGGCAGGAGCGTGCAGCGGGGGCGGGGGCGGAGCGGGGGGCGCGGGCGCGGGGCGGGCGCGGGCATAGCTCACACTCACAGGGCGGCGGTTATTTATGAATATTAGAGAAGCACGCGGACGGAATGCTTACCTGACTCTGTAATTACGACCATTTAAGATATTTAAAGTTATGTAGGTTAATTGTAGCCATTTTGTATCTCGCAGCGTTTCCCCAACAACGACTAATGTACGGGAGGCGGAATCACAACAGCTATTTGCAAGTTTTAAAATGCAGCGCCCCCCGAGTGAATATTCTTAGAGCATGTTGTTATTATAATGAGTTACTTCGACGCAGCGCGGGCCGCACGCCGCCATCACGCTCGTCGCAACATTACTATCTGTAAATATTACTCTATCGAATTCCAGAAACAACAGATTTCCAATAGTAATCTTTTTTGGAATAAAATTTAGGAATATTTGGAGAGTATTATAAGAATAGTGCTGGCGTTGGGAACACGGGAGTCATACGAAACGGGCAGCCGATGGAGCGTTATTTCTCAGGTGACGCGCGGCGCGTGTCAACTCTAATAATATCATTCCTCGTGCTCCCTAAGAATACTAATGGCGGGTGCGCGCGGTGCACTCGCCCCGTCCAGTCCGGCCGACCCGCCCGACGCGCCCGACTCGCCCGACTCGCCGACAGTCGGCCGCGCGTCGCGTCGTGTCGGCCCACGCCCTAGGATGCTGGCGCTCAGCCAAACTGAATGCACCTCCAGAAATTATACCGCATTATATTGTAGTTGGAAACCAGAACACCATTTGAGATACTCTCCGAATCTTTTTGAAGTATCCGACTGAAACTGCTTTCTACTAGATTTCGCAATGACGTTTATACGCGTTGCGACTGTACCACATGTTCCGAGTATGTGTGTAGGTATTTACCGAAGTATTTGGGATTATTACTCGAATCTAACGTTTAATCGGTTAATTCTTTCACAATTAACTAAAAACGTGTCATCGTATAAATGAAGGACTTTTTTTATTTGGTAATTAAATTAATTCTCTTACAAAATAGATTTCACAACATTGAAATAGTTGATGTTGCCTGAAGGCTGAAAGGCTGGGGTTGTAATGTTGTAAACCTATATGTGTATTATATTGTACAGACTGTATACATAGCTGATGTGTAATTCAACAGATTGTGACGAGATCTACCAGCGAATGTTCTCGGACGGTGAAGGTGTGTAGGTGTGCGTGTGACTGTGTGCCGCTAACCGCTCGGTTTGATTTACAACTAATATTATATTATTCAAGAGTGGTGTGGGGGTTTTAGCTTCTGTGAGAACAGCTTCAGCTTCTGTTGATTTATTCCGCTACTAACCTGTATTGAGCTAACTTATATCTAAAACGAACAAAGGCCAAATAAAGTTCTTTAATTTGAATACTTCAGTAATTAAACTCCAAATACCTAAACGTGATAGCGTTACGGCGGGCCTCGACACAGATTAACTAATATTAATGTTATTAGTAAAAGGTAAGTTCGACACAGTTTCTAATGGAATATATTGATATTATAGTTTGTTTAGGTCAACCGACACACGCCGGCTATCATGTTACTCACACACAATACAAGCTTAGTTTTGATGTAGACTTTACGTAACCTCAACCCGTAATAATAATTAAGCTTGCAATGAATTAGCCACGCGTATGATGAGTGTATGATGACTATTTAAATGGTGAGGGCAATTATGAGTCTAGTGATACATTTAACTACATATATCGGAAAACGTTAATAAACCATACCATCATGTGCCGCCTCCCGCCACCCGTCACCCGGCGCGCGGCAGGAACTGCCCTTGTGTTCGTGTTCACAGGTAAATAATCTTTTTCCACTTTATTCCGTCAAAGATTACTTCAATTGATTCCTCGAAGGTCCATATCAAAAGACCAATCGACTTACTGAACCAAATAGAACGTATACTTTGCAAAACTGTCAAAGACTTGACCCAACAATGGGCCGATAATGTGAGTGTTTTCAGCTGAAGCCTCTCGGCCGACCTCCAGGCGACCCTCTCCCTCCGGCCACGTGACCCGTACCGCGATCCCTGCGTCAGGAGACCGCGCGGTAACTAATTGGAATATATACTCGTATCTTGTGCTAATTTGAGTTCCAGTTAAAATAATAAACCGATATTCCAAGATAAACAAAACACTAGCAACTAAAGAAAACTCGGTTTCGAACCATTTCTTTAAAACAAAAATTGTTATCCTCCCATAAATCAATTTGCTTTCCTTCCTCTCTGGTTGACGATGAGGCTCATTGTCGCGCCGTCACCGAGTCACGCGACACTATTATAATATCGAGGAAACCTTTTACGAAACTGACGGTATGAAATAAATCGTAATTGCAACAATCGCGTAATAAATCGCGCGATAACGCGCCGCGGCGGCTCAGCGCCGACGCCGCATCAATCTCATTAATTTCCCCATCGAGTGATGTAATAAAATAAGCAGTTAAATTAAAACGGAATCGTTGAAATTTTAAATTGAATTTGTTTTGTGAACCATCGGACAACACGTATCGGATCGCGAGCGAGTGCCTTCGTGAAATGGATCGTGTTAATTGAACACCATCCACTGCGATGTGAGGAGCTGTCACCGCGACCTTCCCCGTGCCGCCCGCGCCCGCCCCGCCCCGCGTCCTCCACACGGTGGACTCGACACATGACACCACTCTGACTACCCACCAAATAGCAAAGCACTTGGTTTCAAAGTCGAACAACCTCTTATAAAATGTCCCCTATCGAAGTTCAATTTGCCCTGCAGTTTTCCGCTTTACTTGGCTGCCACCGCGCGTCCGGCGGCGCGGGCGGCGCGGGCGGCGGCGCGACATCAGCACTCGATTACATTTCACAATCACTGTTTTATTTACACTCGCGATCGGTTATCGATACGCATTTCATATTGTTTGCTTTTTCAGTGTTTGTTGCTTTTTAATTAATATTAATTTCATAACGAATCGAAACAGATATTATTGGTTGTTGAAGCGTATTCTAGACTATGGAATGTTATAGAAGGATCAACCATGTAGTTTATTAGCGGACGATAGTCATGCCCTCTACGATTTGGATTCGGCTCACGAAATACCTAGTACTATTTCTAACTCAGTATCAAGTCTGGGGTCCAAGTTTGATCAAATAATCAGCCCACGGCAAGCAGCAACAGTAAAAATAACAGTTTTTATTACTCGTAACAATTTTCTTGCGTAGCATTGAAAAAGCATAAATATTTATGGATATCGAGATGCGGGATCGAAGCTCCATCCCAAGGACTCCTCAATGATATGTACAGAATAAAGTCGTAAAATTAAATAATACTTCGACGTTTACATATACAGCGATGCGAGTATTACGTTTAATGCCACAATTTGTGTCGTATCGAACGTTTGCTTTCGCATCAAAAATATATTGAGTATTGTCCGTGGCCCGGAACATAAAGGATGCTCGGTGCCGAGTCCCCGCTGCGCCCGGGACGCGGCGGGCGGCGGAGCGGCCGGTCCCGCGGACTCCGCTCGCCCGCTTCCGGTACCGCGTCTCTTTCAACCTGATGCCCATAAACCTGCCTTATTACATATTGTATTTGAATATTCACTGAATATCACGGAACTACTATATATTCAACTGCTTTTTCGGCGACAATGTCTTACTTTTTAGCCTGAAAGTGACAGCCTCCGTGGTCATGTGGTTTGAGCGCCCAGCTCACGATCCGGAGGTTCCGGGTTCGATTCCCAAAGGGGACAACAATATCTCTCAAAAATCTCTTTGTGAGACTGTCCTCAGTTTGGTTAGGGCATTGCAGACTGAATCACCTGATTGCCCGAAAAGTAAGATGATACCGTGCTTCGGAGGGCATGTTAGGCCGTCAGTCCCGGTTACTTTCTACGGATAGTCGTCGTTACATGAGCCATGTCAGAGGCCTTTGGCGGCTCAATAACTCTGACACCAAGATTGGTCAGGTTGACCATCCACTCGATGAAGAAGAAGAAGCCTGAAAGTTACAGTTATATAAGGAACGTCTATCTAAATTACAATAAAAAGTACCGAGCGCTTGACTATAAACTTTTAGGCATTTATTAAACAGTCGTTTTAAATCAAAGGATTAACGTTGTTCTTGAACGGATTAGAGTCAACGAGAATGTTCTACCTCGGATCTAGATCCCAAACACTAATGAAAAATCGCTAAATTAGACTTCACAATTAAGTTCCAAAATTAACTAACCAGATTAAACCTAAGAAGATCAATTAATATAAAGACAAAATAACAACATCAAATGGAGACTGGTCCTAAAATAAAAAGTTGTAAGGAGAATAAATCCAATAGATATGTGTGAGTGGTATCTGTTAGTTGATAGGGAAGCGACAGTAAGCTGGCAGCGGGCAGGAAGACGAGTTAATAACTGGCCGCGGTCCGCCAGCGGGCGGGGCGCGCGGCTAGGGAGTAAGATCAAAGAGGAGTCGCGCGGCGCCGCGGCGCGTCGCGCAGGCATGGCGCGGCTAAACTGATATTAAAACCCGCGCCAAATGAACACTGCACCCATCACCCGCCTCACTAGTTTCATCTTGTATTTTCAACGCCATTTTATTAACACTGTTACGGAAACAACACTCTTTGTTATAACATTTTCAGAAATAAATCATAAAGTAATTATGTAGTAGTTTATTATGTTATATTATACGTATTACAGAGTTATTTTATCCGGTAAATATTTGTCGGTAACTTGCAAGTGGTGTGTTCAAAATGGAATGTAGTTAGATAGCAGTTTGTCGTCCGTTGAATAACGTAGTGCGGCGGCGAGAGACTTCCTTTGCGGCGACATATCGCAGCGGCGGCATTCGACGCTCAAACCCCTGAAATTAAGCTTTCTACTTAACGAGCATATAACTCAACATTCTACTATTAATTGAATCTACATTATTATTCACGTTTTGACAAGTAATATAATAACTCAATATCTTTTTTTTCTAAATTTTCCAAAAAGTTCGTGAAAAATGTCTAATTTTTTTACTTCCATTCTGAAAATCTATTGATGCACTAGCATCTAAAAGGCTGCGAATTTCCAGTTAAAAGTACACAAACGTTGTGTAGAGTAGTGGACGTCCATTAACCGGGGCTCGGTCACACCGGAGCGTTTCAAGCGATGTGATCATATACCGCGGTATTCGAGGAGGTGGCGACAAGTAATGCACTAGTAAATCCCGAGCGCGCGGTGTGACCGTCGGCCGCAGCGCTCGCTCGAGAGTGCTCTGCGTGACTCCGCTGGCCGCGCGCCGCGCCGCTTGTTCCGCTCGTTTCGCTCGTTCAGCTTATTAAATTTAGTCACTTTGGCGCTGCTATCCGTGTTTAGCCGCATGCATTAATGCAATGTGCACTTCATGTTGGTTCCCTTAATGGAAACTCATTACTTTTATTGTGGCGCGGACGTGATTCAATGCCGCTCTTAATGTTTACGCCAGATATAATGGACGCCTCATTTTATTAATACATCGCTGACGAGTACTGTTTCATTATCTCTCGTGTGGGTTGTATTAAATAGTTACAATTTATTTGTATGCATACAGCTATGTAGATGTTCATTGTTGGTGTTTTAAATGTCAGCCGAGTGTGTTCGTTGTTCGCGCTCGCGTCGGCCGCGCGGGCGGGCGGCGTGCGCGGGCGGGCGGCGTGCGCGATAAGAAGTCGTATGCTGAGTATCGCTGCTCGGGCACTCGTGTTCGTCTGGTTTTATTAGGAGCAGATAACATCTAAATGTGCATTGTTTCACCTAAAGTTCCGCGCTCATGTTGCTCTCGCCTCTGAACTATACCATAAAACGAACGGGAATTATTCCGAGGAGGAACTTTACAAGCGATAACTTTAACTCATTCGTCATAAAGGGGAGCGCGTATTTAACGAACATCTCGCGCGACACAATTATTGTATAATTTAATGTACGGTTCCACTTAGCGTGGTATCACGTGTGGAACGGTTAATATGTGTCGTATGTCCTCGGGGTAGAGTCGGATTTGGAGTAACGAGCCGCGGCTTAACGCACGAATAACTCCTTTTCGTACGATACCAGCTACACGATGAACAATTTTTCATTTAAAATGCTCACATAATGTGATGTTCATTTATTCGCTGAAACTCTGGCTCTGTTTAATTTTGCCAAAATACTATAAAAAATATAAACGTTTTGTTTTCTCATAAGTGTTTCTAGGTTTAAAAGTTTGACCTTTAAAAAGAAAATGGCGACGAGCACCAAATGGAGGTATCCAAAAATATAAAGTGTTTGGTAATAAAAGGCGGAGCGGGCGGCGGCCGCGCGGCCGGCTCGCTGAAAGTCGGTAAGTCAAATAAATCGTATGTCGGTAGTAAGTTTGTTCCATTAATTTCCGCCCGATCTGTGGCCGGCGCTGTCTCCTAACAGCCTCATAATCTAATCCCCACATTTATTGCCTCCACTTACGGAAAACAGAAGCCAAGATGAACAATAATGATACATTTAAAACCAAATGATTCATTAGCCCCATCAGTCATTTCGATTTATTAATTGGTGCTATTAATCAGATTGGAGAACTATTATTTCTGTATTTATTATTATTAATTTAATTCATTCTGTTTCTTTTGAAAGGAAACACAATAGTACAACAGCGGGTCGCAGAAACGATTTATATTATACTAGCGGCTGCGCTCGCTTTGCTTCGGATACAATGGTGGGTTGGGTTGAATTTCGCAAAATCCCTTCTCACTTATGTACATCATGAAAGCAACCCCTTTACCAAACTTCAAGTTTCCAGGCACAATGGTTCCAGCCGTGCGTTGATATGCTGACGCACAGTGATGCATGCGCGCGTGGACAGTCAGTGAGGTTTGCCTTTTTATATAGAAAACTACCCGCTCTAGTTGTGCTTCAGTGAATTAGCCAAAGATTACCGGGTGAATTGTAGGATACAAAGAAACTAAGGACTTGTCTTTCTTTTATGAAATCTGAATTATAATATGCTCAGCAGACATAAAGAACATAAAAACAGATGCGACCGGAGATTTTATTTTAAACTATGAAAGGCAAAATAATGTAGGCAATCATTTTAATGCGAGAATCTTCAGTAATAAATGCATCGGCCACTAACACGCACGCTAACAGCGTATAAGTGACAAAATCTGTGAATTTATAGCCTCTTAACTATGATATTGGATCCGGTAACGTATGAGGTTCGGTGTGACCGCACTCCGGCCGTGTGACTTCAGCCTAACGGATGACGCCCGTTACTCACTCGCCGACTGCACTCTGACGACACACACACATACACACACACACTACACCACACTCTCGTATTACACTCACTCACTTACACGATTTATTTGGCAACTTTTATACCACATTTTTAATACGTACCTACATAATAATATACCTCTTATGAGTGAATGTCGGTAACGATCATGTCGGCCGTAATGTTTGCTCAACATAGTAATAACTAAATTATAATTTACATACGTAAAGACGCCTTATTATTAGAGACCCATTCGCACTATTCAAATCAGTCTAGACATTACACTTTATTACATTTCACACGCGCCGTCACACATCACTCGCAAATATAATTTTACTGCCAATTCATGAGATTAATGAGAAATTTTACGAATAATGAGATATTATGGGAGTTAATGACGATCGTTTGAATATAACCCATTACTATGTGGGTAAGTATTAAATGAGGGTTTTATTGTGATGTGCTCCCGAGGTAGGACTGCGGAGGGATTAGTCGGGCGTGAGGCGCAGCGTGCACGCGCGGCGGGGCCGCCGGCCGCCGGTGTGCACGGCCCTCGCTCAGCGAACATGTCGCGCGAGGAACCGGAACGTAAATTAAGTTGACGGAGATTAGTGGCACCGCTGTCACCTGCACCCGCTCATGCACTTGATACACTGTAACTTATGACACTCGCCCACCGTTTAAGAAAGCGGACAGCGCAGTGAGCAGCGGCCTTACATATAATCCACTACTTGCTCCTTGTAGGTTTAATTGTCAGTACATACTCGTATAGTAGACTACACATGTGGCGAGGCTATTCGTATAACTACGTTCACAGCACAGCGTGAGGGTTCTTATGAAACTTTCTCTTGTAGGAAGTTCGGCGGAAGACAAGTAGTCCCGATTGCCTCTAATCGGCATTTCTCTTCATGCTCCATTCTATGTGTTTGATTGACTTCCAATATGTATTTGTAACGTCGTCGCTGGCCGATAAGTTCTAACGTTTTTACCAACTATTTATGGAAGAAGTAAAATAGATGAATATGTGATTTTAATGCCTACCAAGTCACAACTATGGAAAGCTATTTTACTACTCCATTTATATACAAAACACAATCAACTTGCTATGATATTTGTTATAAAAAAAATATACATTATGGCTGATAGTAACAGTAAACAACTCTCCTGGGAAGTACTTTACTTAGTAAAACATCGTCGTATGCTCGCGATTGTGTTTCCATATTCCCCGTATTTTATTACGGGAATTAAATATGAACACATTTTCATATTCTCAGAAGATAAAGCCGCGAGTACATGTGAGAGGCGCGCGAGATGTCAGCGATGGATTAGACTCGCTGATCCAATTGACCGCGACGCCGCCCGCCCCCGCGCCGCCCGCCCTCGGGAGAGGCTTCTTCTCTATTTGATTTCACGACTGAATCAATGACATTCTCACTCGCAACTCACTTTAAACTTTTATAATGTTTCATGAAAATAATATTGCTATTTTGATATGCATTATTCCAGTTATAAGGTGATCCCATAAGGTAAGTTATAAAGGTTTATGCCAGAGATGGCGGCATTTATAAACATTTTTCATCAAAGCGAACTAAAATGAGGTCCACTTTTATGTATAAAATGCGTTTTGTCGTGAATTTTGTTTTATATCCTGAATTTCCATGAGGAGTGGAACGCCTCGAATAAGGGAACAAGACAATTTCCGGGTGTCGCTTTTGTTTCAGCGCGGGCTCTTCTCATTATTTTACAAAATAATTTCACGGACAAACATTATTTATTAATATTACAATTACATATCACATCTGGAATGTTGGTCGGGGAGTGCAGGCGGACTCCGGCACGAGTCAGCTTTTACTTGTAGCCGTTATATATATAGTATGGTTCTTGGTTACTATTTCAACAGCTGTGCCTCACAAAAGGCAAATAGCTAAAAAATAGAACTCACCAAAAAGGTTCACTCAGAAAGGCCAAATGAATGTTCCGGGAAAACTAACAATTGATCATAATATCCAGAATATCTTTTTGAATGCCACAGAAATAATAAACAATGTAGGCCTTTTTTAGAATAGCACAGAATGTTTGAGTTGCCGTGTTGGTGTTCGGGCCGTGTTCGCCGCACGCGTTGATTCCAGTCCTCCGTCCATTCGGTTATTTCACTTTTGACAGTTCAATTAGTTATTTTTCATTACATTTTCGATTTTTTGATTAACGTGATTTACCTTGTCAGAATATGGTATTATTATACGACTTCGCTAAATATGTTTATTAAATTATAACCACACAATGAATGATAAATACATATTACTAGCTGAGCCCTGCGGTTTCACCCGCATTTATTCAGTCAATGCGTTTAAACCTTCCCTGGATTACGACAAACATTTCAAAACCAAAATCAGCTAATTCGGCTCAGCCGTTCTTGAGTTTTAGCGAGACTAACAAACCACGATTGATTTATATATATACATATATAGATTTGCTTTATCGATTAAGGTCTGACTACACACATCACAAGCTTGACAAGCCCGT
This sequence comes from Cyclophora albipunctata, assembly GCA_963082685.1. Lineage (NCBI taxonomy): Eukaryota > Metazoa > Arthropoda > Insecta > Lepidoptera > Geometridae > Cyclophora > Cyclophora albipunctata. The sequence goes on along the minus strand of OY720112.1, from coordinate 12,506,824 downwards.
TAGCACAGTGGCAGTGAGATCCCTTACTGTGTCGGGGGTTACGGGTTCGATTCCCGCCCGGAGTCAACAAAACGTGAGCTTAATTTAGCCTATAACTAACGGTGTGTAAAGTCCGGGTATATTATATCACACACAACGCCGATGTTTTGATGCAGTCCATTACAATACAAGTAGATACAACTCACGACATATACGACAGCTCATAAATATACAATAGCTTATTGATGTACAGCTAGTGGACCTAATTTACCCGAATCACAAACTTGTACCTACGTGTGGGCAGCGACTGTTGATCGCAATAACCGAGATGGGAAAGTCGCGGACAAAACTTATCACTGAACCATGGAGAGCGCTTCCACCGGAGGTGTCGCGTCCAGCGTCGCTCTGTTTCATTTACATTTATGTTCGTGTTCACATTAATTACAACTGAATGTAATGCTCCTCGAGGTGGGAGCGCAATAAATAATATCCGGCTGAACCGGGACCAGACGAATTGAGATATTACTCAGATTAATTCGGCGCCAGGTCGATACCGGCTCTCGACGTGTTTTCAACTAATTTACTAACTACACACTTTCAGCTTTATACATAATATTTTCGTTCACTTAATCTTCATCCTAAGAAATTAATAATTCCATTAGAACTTTTTAATTATTTTCTGAGCGAATTTTACTTGAATAATACATGATTAAAAGTAAAATCTCCCAAGTTCCTGTATAATGCCAACGAAATAAATGGCCAGGAGAAAACTCATCCTTATAAATGTGGGTTGGTTCAACTAGTGGTAGCAATTGAATCAGTGTATATTTATAAAGCAGTGATCAAACGTAAGTAGTGTAATGAGGGAGGTGGCGCGGCCCGCGGCCCGCCCCTTTGACTCTTCACCCGCCAAGTAGAGCCGCGCTCACCTTAACGTATATTTCGTAAAGATTGTTGAAAGCACTACTGTTACGCATACTTCAGTAAATACACTTTAGCTCTTGATCGCAGCCTATCTGGGCTAAAGAAATTAATTTTGTAACAAGCCCTAATGGAGCCGTGACATAATTGATGTGTACCTAAGTGAGCCTTGAACGAGGTGCTACGGGGTGTGCGCGTGTGTGTGTGAGATGGATATTAATAGGGAGTGTGCGTGTGTGAGTGGTGTTCCAATATTTCCTCAAGTTTTTATGAAGCCATACTTCTTGTTTGAAAAGGAAATGCTCTCGTAATTTGAATTTGTGTGTTTGCGAGTAACTCGACGTTTCCGAGTTTTATTTAAAGTTTCTTTGTTTTGTTCTCACACGTATTTCTTTTACGGCTCCCGTGACGTCACAAATGAAAATTGGCGCCATGAAAATTAAGTCCCTCGGGAGAATACATTTAAGGAAACTCTGCGTCCTAACTTAGTTAATATAACTTTGATAACGAGCCGCGACCCTCTGGCCGGCCGCCGCCTGTCGCCCGGCTCCCACTGTGACGTGCAGACAACACACTGTTTATCTGCTAGTCTGCGGCTGCAGGTCACGTCTCCCCGCCCTCCTCTCTTATCTCTCGCTCGGAGGCTCTGCAATTCTGATTACCCCTCTATAATCTATAATCTGTAAGCCGCGCCGTTCACCGGAGCGCACACAAAGCTATACTGGCTGAAGGATGAGAAACCCATAAAAAACCCTATTTGACTACAAATCCGCCTTAAACATTACCCTTTTTTGAGATAAAGTGTGAGATTATATTCCGTTGGCATGAAATCGCATTATTTTTTTATAGTGTTAGGTTGTCGCGGAGTGAGAGGGATTACAAGAGAGGCGCGCGCGTTCTAATTTATCGTCGCAGGAATTCGCGGCTTTCACTCGACATCGCATTCAAGTGAAACAACCCTTTATTTCGCGCATTACTCGCGCGTAAATTATATTAAGCCGTTCACGTTTATATCGCCATCACAATATGGCGTCGCACAACGCCGCCAGGAGATAAACAAACTCACAGATGCGTGCCGTTCACAGTAATCAAACAAAATATTTGTGTAATAAACAAAAATCGTGTCGGCGGACTAAAGGTAACATTCACGATATGAGTGAATACTATGTGGGCGCGGCTGTAATATAATCCAGGGGAGTCATTGCGCTAGTGTGTAACTAGCTCGTTATGTCGGAGTCTCGCGCTTATGAAAGAAGTGAAAACGTGTAAGGAGGCGAGGCGCGAGGCGCAAGGCGAGGCGCGAGGCGCGTGCTGAGTGCACAGGTTATTGGATTTGGGTCCAGATCGCACCCCCACCCTCGGCCTCGGGGCCTGGGGCCCCGCGCCACTGAACTCCGATCGCTCACAATCTTATGTTTTCTTTATAAACAAAGCCACGTGTGCCGCCGCCGGAGGCTCGTTCAACACACAAAAGCTTTTAACGACAAAATGGAACTTGAAAATTAGTTACACGAAACTTTTTCTAAATATTATATGTGATATTTTTGTATCATGAAGCTGCTTTATACATTTTCACAGTACTCGAAGTTTTCCCGTTATACATTTTTACACGCATTGTGTTAAAGACTGTCGATATTTAACCCGTGAATGGGTTGTGTGCACGGAGGGGAGGAGAAGGAACGCTGCGCCATCACAGACGAAACTTACTAATTGACGGCTCTCACAAATGCTTATATTCAGTTATCAAATATAGATGCAAGCTCGCGGCGCTCTGTGACGTGCGTGGAAATAAACTTAACAAACCATTCAGTCTGAGAACGGACAAAGTATGAAATGGATAAACTGTATAAAGAGCATAGAATATTGAGTGCCTTTCCCGACGGCTCTGCTGGAAGTTATTTACCATCTCTGATATAATTTAATTAGAGTTTTAAGTGAACATAATAGATAGGAGATCATCCTTTGAGTGCGTCCGTCGGACGCCGTCCGCGTCCGGCGACTCGGCCCCTGTTCATAATGTCTCGGCGCTCTCGACGTTAATTACTCTCTAGTTGTTAGCTCTAGTTGTTCACTAGAAAATTAGCGAAACGCGCCCGAACGATATTAATAACACGAGTGTTGAATAATTTTTGTCCGTTCGCGATTTATTCCGCCACAAAACTAATTAACGCGAAATTTGCATCCACCTCGAGACCGTCATTACTTGATATTTATGGGGGCTCTTGTGATGCCTTCACCGCGCCTTCCCCGCCCGCTCACTGATCGGCTACTACCTATTGTGATCATATTTTATGGCGATTCACTTTATTGGGCACCACGGAAAATATTATTAAGATGAGAATAAAATCTGATATTTTGTTTATACAAACAAGAAAAACAAGTGATAGACACGAGTGTGTGTCGCCGCGCCCCGCGCCCCTTCGCCCGAGAGCACCGAGCTACAGTCTTGGGAGAGTCCAATAACTTGTGTAACCGAACTGGTGTTGTACTGAAACCGAGTGTGCCCGCCAGGCGGGAATTGCAAACTGGATGGAATCTTAAATATTTAACGTAAACATTGTGTAATCGCTGTAAGTGTCGTAACTATCAGAGCGCGTGGGCGCCTCCAGAGGTCGCTTCCGGCGCAGTTTCCTCTCAAATAGATCAAAAATAAGACAAACTGCTTCAATATCCTGCCGTCACCTCACGAACGCCGCGGAAATCGGAAATCATTCCATATCGAATTGAAAACGTCGCGTCGCTACCTCGCGCCGAGTGCAAACTACAAAGAGGAAACAAAATGAATGCAATTTATGTCGTCTCCTGTTGACGCTCACGTCGCACCTCAAGCCGCCTTTATCGCACCTATCACAAGGGGATAGGGTCGGGAGTGGCGCGGCGGCGCGGCCATCGCCGGTATTAGGCGGATTTAGTGAAAAACACGCGACGCGCGGGAGCCGCTCCGAGGAGGTTATTTTTGCGCGAAAACTTGTCTCAGCGGGGAGCGTGACGTCACACACACTGCTATAAAACCAGACCAGCGACAATGTAGAGTATTTTTAAACCTGACTTGTTTCTTAGAGATGATGTTTTGCTATCTGTGGCAATTCATTCAAATCTGTATTCCTGAATATTTGAGTAAAATGTGTTACAATTTTCTTATAGAATACGACTAAGAAAACTATACGAAGAAGTCACACTTGTAGTGAGGATAGTTCTGTAGGTTTGTTAAGTGTAAAGTGCGGTCTCCTCCGTGATCTCGTATAAGTCGGGTGTATTTATTGCGCTCGCTCTTGACCCACATGCGCGCGGATAGCGGACGTGACGTCATCCACACAACTTACACTTCTAATAGCATAAAGATTCGTGAGAATCTTCTGTTATTGTATCTCGGGCTGCGCCACTTCTCTGGATGTTACGAGTTGTGAGCTCGAACACATATCTAGACGTATCGTAAGTCGCTTCGAGGTAGTTTCTTACAGCTTTATATAACGTTATGGGAATTGCGTTTGTGTAGTCTTACTAAACTTATAAGAACTTACTTGCTATTTTAATATAACCATACCTTTTATCCCACCTATTAAATACCTTTTATACTTGCCATGCTATACGGAGTCTATAACGAAGCTCCCATTAACAGACTGCGCTGCATCTTTCATCAATACTGATGAGAGGGAGGCGCGTTACAATAACTATATTATAGTGGTTATTGTTTGACGCGCGAAGACACACATCGGTATCTGGGTCGTGTTATTAATTAGTGAACGCATGCGGGCGCCGCGTCGCGATCTCCCGCGACTCACCGCATGACTATTTGATGATCACAACTTGCCACAAACTAATTAAACAAGCGTTAATATTAACCTCGGTTAGTTCGCTCTGACACCTCATCCAACATTCAACATTCGCGTCATGTGTACACTCGACACGCCAGACCGTGACCTACTGCTAGCAGTCCCTTTATGTTGCTATTTACTTATCTCGGCTGGTCCGTTATATTTATCCGCCGCGACCGCCCCTCGGCGTCCTGCCCGAGTAACCCAAGACCGTTCATTTCTCGCTTGTTGAATGAAAGCCGCTCCGGATTCCGTGAATCAGAATGAATGATTCAATTAAAACGGAACTTTGTCCGTCTGTCAGTGATCGATTCAACATTGTTTTCAGTGTTTGCGTTCTGTTTACCACCCGGCTGGCGCCCGCTCCCTCCCACATCAATAACAATGCGAACTGAGAAAAATTTAAAATTGAATAACAAACTAGTGATTCGGAGCAAGTTGAAAGTATGATGAATGAGACCGTACCTGCACATACGACTCCGCTTCGAATGTGGGTCATACATAATAATATCTATCTAATCTAATGCAAAACGCTCCAGCACTACATGAGACGCTTGGAATAATGCAATCAATTCAAAAATTCATCGTCTCTAGAAACATAACGACGAACATAAACATTATTCCAACAAAATGAAATTATAACATCTACATAGAGCTCGTAACTACTCGGTACGACCTGCTACGACGTAGCATTACTGCAAATGAGCTACGAACGTTCGTAGCAAATTCTACGCTTGCCGTAGCAGAACATAATATTTTACCGGCAGTTAAAGGGACCCAATATTTTCTTGAATTGGTAACGGTATGACTTCATGAATGTGTCAGTGAGGGGTCGTTTCAGCAATTCGAGCTTTAATGCGTCGGTTATAAGGGTGTTTGTTGCGTGCCGTGGAGTTTCGCTGATAGAGCAGGTTTTCCATCGAATTAAAGTTTTAACGCGGCGCAGTTGTTTGTTCCGCGCGTAGTGTAATAGTGCGAATGCGTAGTTTTACATAACGCTGAGGGCGCGGCCGGTAATGGTGGAGGAGGCTCCACTTTTAAAATGATAACGCGTTTAAAGTAATGTTGTTGACGGTGACGCCGCGGTGCGCCCAGGAGACATCTCATCAGCCACGGCACACAGGGCGAGGGGAAACTACTGCCATGTTAATTTATTATAATACGCTGCGAAGTATCAAGGTGTTACATAACATGCGGAATACATAGCAAAGGAGAGATATTTTGAGTGTTCTTGGCAAATTCTAGTCAGAGACAGTAAACCGAAATACATAAAGAAGAACCAAAAATGATCGCAGACACGGGCGCTCCGCGGCCGCCCCGGCTCGCGCGAGTGGGACTCTGCGGTAAACACCCTTGTTTATGCCACCTTCCCTTAGTTAAACAAACGCTAAGTTTTTCTTTGATAAGCGCTGAAACTTTGAGCTACATAGCAGCAGAAGTTTACGCGCTCAGTGGGCGGACGTTTATCGAACAATGTGTCTGTCGACTTCACAGCTTGACTTTATTACAATACTTACAATATTTTCCTTTTAGTTCTACTCCAATAAGTATCAACCATTACATAATGCGACAGCGCGACAAGCTCTAAGGCGACGATTACACGTAAAGTATTTACTGTTTTCCGTCAATACAGTATTTATTGATGGATTTCAGTATTTACTGATGGATTAATACACCAGCCTACACGTACAGTATTTATTACGTCAGTATTGTGTCCGGTCTCCTGCTGTTTACACGTCTAAAATGGCCACAGAGCTGAAAATTAAAGGTTGCGTGGCTATTATTTTAGCACGTAGTTTAAATAAAAAGGTCAAGCGAAAGCGATGGGCAAAAAATTGGTTACAACAAAGGGAAAGGTACACACATTTGAATTTAATGGCAGAAATTAAATTACATGGTGAAATGGATAATTACGAGAATTATTTTCGAATGCCTGAACCCTGCTTTGAAGAACTTCTGACAATAGTAACACCTTTTTTAATCATAATCCGACGGATCATCATTACAGAATCAAGAAATCTAGAAATCCATCAATAAATACTGACATCCATCAATACATTAGGTTACACGTTCAGTAAATACCACGATACGTCATTATTTACTGATGGATCACAGTAAATACTTTACGTGTAATCGTCGCCTAATCACTACAGATCTATCAACAGAGTAGTTCTCTTGAAGGATACAAGACGATCATAATGATTGAACCTTTATATAAAACTGTAAAACTAACAATGAGTGTATCCGTTCGCCGTGAGACGATGAGTTAGTGTTAATAAAATAAAAAATAATATAATATACCCAGACAAATTCACACACGGTTAATTAGACCCAAACTAAGCTCTAGGGTTGTATTATGGAATCTAACTAACTGATACTACTACTTATACATACACAAATACTTAATAGGAATATATAAATTGACCCCCAGACGTCGTCAACAACAACTATGTCTGCACATATTGTTGACTCTTGGCGGGTATCGAACCCGCGACCCCCGCCACAGTAAGCGCTCTCACATGCCACTGTGCCAACGCGCTTGTCAATGTAAAATGTTATTTTCATGAGATCGTAAAATGATGTTATTAGAGGATGTCCGGTGCTCGAGGGACCCTTGTGCTCAGCGGTAATTTTATAGCGGTCTTTTTGTGCGGCGGTGACGCGACCGCGACTACTTACTAGTACTTTAATAGGAGTTTGTTATCAGTCCGATAACATACCTATAGATATCATGATAATATTGATAATACTTACAAAAGAGATATGTACATGTATGATAGACGAACAGCTATCTTCCCGTCGCGCCCCGGAGCCCGCGGTCGCGCCACCAGCCACCTCTGCGCTCACATCAAAGCGCCGCGGTCACATCGGCCGCCATGAATTATTCTTCAGCCGACACTCGACCCTGGACAAAGCAAATTACTTATTTCACTGCAAATTCTCCTCATAAAATTCCTTTTGAAATATGTATATATGCAGCTTTGAAATGGCTCACAAAATAACATATCCGAATACCTTTAAGGTTTATGTGGTAAATGAAAGGCATCGATCATCGCGGGCTAATGGAGAGGCGGGCGCGGCGTGCCCGGCGCCCGCCGGAGCGGCCGCGGAACTTTTACGAAGTTCTCACACACCGGGAGAACAAATAGAGAGATACATGAGATGAGGACACGCGCGGGCCGAACCGCCGTAATACAGCAATCCGGAGGTTTTAGTGACGCGAGACACCGAGAACGCGAAAAACGCGTAACGATACTACAATAATGTCTCATTAAAGCAATTCGCTTACACAAAGTGGGTCCAAATGGCGTACTATTCTTTGTGTTGCCGAGTGGGTGCCCTCGGCTGCGCCGCGAAATATGACGTCATAAAGTAGGGAATTAACTGAAATGGCCCGTGCCTCCGCGCTCGCGCCATATTCAATTCAATTATTGTTATTATACGGACCATTTTCGGAAGCTGAGACGTTATTGTACGTGCGATTGTTTTAGGTTTTAGGTGATCGTTCAGTATCGATTCCTTATTTTATTCCACCTACACGTTTTGATTAAGGGAATCGTTCGTTCGACAAGGTCAGTCGTCAACTGAGCTGGTTGTTTACAAACAGAACCGGAGATCGATACTGTAAGCAACGGCACGGACGCGCTGCGACTGTTTGGATTACGCAACAAGACAATAATCCCGAGATGTAAATCTGGGTGCAACAGAGCTCCGCCATTAGCCGCGGGCGGCGGCGGCGGCGGGCGGGCGCCGCCGCAATCACCTCTAACAAGCTACAACAACAAACATCAAACAGCGCACAGAGGCGGACGATGCTCTCTTGTTGCATCACACCGACCACAATCATTGTGTTCCGAGAACACGGAGATTATAGTCCCTGGCGGCCGGAGCGACTCGGTCTTGGATACCCATTTATATAAATGTTGTAATTTCACTCGTAGGATTGGAGCGATTGAGAGTGAAATTCGATTGAGAGCGGCCAGCGTCACGGAGCGCGGGAAATGTCCGTAACGAGCGAGGAACTAATTCCGTATTCCGACAACGATCGCACTAGACACATCTTCCCACCGACCGAAGTTCCAGCGGAAATTAAATCTTTATCGACAGAGCACTGTGACTGTCACCGTGTCGCACCGTGCCGTGTCGTGTCGTGTCGCACCGCACGTCATCTGTCACAATGGAAACCATTCCACACTCTAATTACTGCTTAATGGATACCATATAAATCAAAGATGGGGCGTGAGCGTTACGAGCGGTGATGGCTAAAGTTGCGGTTTTTTATAGCATGCTAGCTTTTTGTGTTCACTCTGTAACTGTATACTTTACTATAAAATACCTACTCATTAATATTAACTTAGAATACTGAACAAGTTTCAGTCACAGATTTTCAAACAAACGATATCATAGACATTGATTATTCCATAGTTAGGATGATATTATTTAGGCTGAAAGGAATATCATTCATATATGAAACTCAACATTCCTTTATATTACGCATATGTAGAGATAACGTTTCGCTGTGATTACAATGTAGCGGAACCATAAACATTCACAACGTTTACGAGAGTTGCTTATATCGTATACGTTAAAAACAGTACTTTTATTTGAAAAGAAAATCCGCACAATTTGCGTGAGTAAGAGAACAAGACATTTCTGGTGAAAGCATTCGGCACAATAGTCGTAAGTCGCGCGGCGCGGGGCGGCGGCAAACATCTCCATTCATTAGGAGGCGGCGACATTGTGCTGACGCAAACTGCGGAAATTCCGCGGCGTGCGTCGACGCACGGCGGCCGCGACGCGCCGCCACGCGCTTCCGCCGCCATTGTATGCGTGCACTGCGACACACTCCATGTACCTAGGAGAACTACAACACCTTATCCATGTATTCAGGTCATAGAAACAAAACGTCATAAAAATATTTCACAACAACACCAGCCACGGTACATGGTGAGAAGTGTTGTTGGATGTTACTTTGAATGCGACATGAACTCGGAGACATTAACTGACATATTGCTCGGTTTACGAGTGTGTACGGAGACACGGCCGCATTGACGACCCGCTGGTAATAAACAATGCAGAGTCGGCACCTCGCGCCACCTCATCGTTCGTTTTCTTGCCCCGCACTCCGCACCCCGCACCCCGGGCGGCCGGGGCGCGGGTGCGTCGGGCTGCTCGCACTCACGTTTAACGACTCCATTTGCATTCAGCGGCGTAATTAAGTGGATTCACACGCGTTTATTCAGGGTTAAGCTTCGGTCGGGGCGTGCACTTGAAACTAAGTGCATTCAGCCGAGATAATGAGGGCGCCGCCCTGCAAATGTGTCACTACGGCCCGCCGCGGCAGCAGCCCGCTGCATAATGCATGCTCTCGCGAATTAAACCAGAGCGGTGCCGGTGGAGGCTCTACCATTCCGCTCGTGCAGGGGATCATACAGAGACACGCCGTTAAATGTATTAATCCTTCTATATTGAACTTACCTATCGACATTAGCCCTGCCCTCCGCCTCCAGTCTCGCCTGAAACAACACACGAGGCAGTAATTTCTGCTCTACATCTAAATTAGAATTATAGTTCACTTCACTACTGGATATAATAATTGGGAAACAAACAAACTGAACCATATGTACAACCAACAATCAATTCATTGAATGAGTATGCGAGTACAGTGCTAATACAAGGTCTGTGTGTGTGTGTGCAGTGCCGTCGGCGCGCATCCTGGGCGGGCCCGACCTGCACGTGGACATCGGCTCCACCATCAACCTCACCTGCCTCATCCAGTTCAGCCCCGAGCCGCCCGCCTACATATTCTGGTACCATGAAGACGAGGTGAGCGGACGAAAAGTAATTATTCCAACATCACATTTATTTTTATTACTTAAGCCTAGTTCTAGACACGTTGCCAAATTGTTTGCACTTTCTACATATATATTGATGTACATATGTATCTACTATACACACGGAGATCCATTATCAAATTGCAATTAACTAGACTCCAATCCATTAATGTCCGACAGATGTCGAATCAAGTAAAATCCCAGTCGCCGCTCGAGGGAGTCCTCGTGGCGTCCGACTGATGACATACGCAGCTCGAGGTCGGGATGTTCTTATTTTCCGTAACATTGGTGTTACCCGCGATAATTTATGTCGCGGCCCCAGTAACAACTTGGCAACTATTGTAGTTTTAAGTGTGTGTTAAATTATTGAAACTGCTTTAAAAACCACATATTTATCACGACAGTATATTAACGACAGACTTGGGTCGTTGCTCTCGCATTTTACCACCAACTACTGGTATCGAAATAAATAGTTATGGCCGGCACAAACGTCGTGCTGTTGGCATTTACAATTATATGAGGTCGGTGTTCAGGTGCGGACTTTGTACAGGGTATGGGATCCTCGCTCGATGTAGGTTAATCTTTCATTCAGGGGATCTTCGCAATTAATATTCTGACCAAACAGTCAACAAACGAATCTCTTGCCCCATTAAGCTTGATAAAACTAATAACGCGTGCCGGCGCGGTATCGCTGTGTATCAGCGGTGATTAGCGGCACGTGTCTCACTCCGCTATGAAACTAATAACACGCGGCCGCGCCGGTGCGTCGTCGCAGCGTCGCGCGTCTATAACGCGTGCGTGACGCTTCCCCACGCATGCTAATCACAAGGTTTAAACTTTAAACTGCTTAGCTGAATCCTATCGTTTCTCCCGTGCTGGTACCTTATGTGAGTATCATATAATTCTTGGCATTCATCAAATCGAGTATCAGACATGTTAATGAATAATACTCGTATAAACACAATAATAATAAACATTATAAACACAATAATCGGTGATAAAGTAATTGGGATAGAAAATGAATGCCGGTGGCGAGCGTAACGTCCGCGAGCATCCCAGACGTGAGCGACGGGTGGTAATTGAATAAAATTGTTAATTAAATTCAACAAGTAGTATAACTCTATTCAGAGAACAATGCTACGAACAATAAGCTTATTTAAAATCATTTTATTAACGACTTATAACCGTATTAAATGTAAAATAAAGCAATTAAGTTAATTGGCTTCGTGAAACAAGTACGTTAATAAAGCAATATTGCCGTATAAATTAATATTACTACTCAGTGCTCAGCGCTGAGCGGCGCTCTCCCTCGCCGTTGCTCAGTCCGTGTCGGCATCCACTATGTTTATGTAATTACAACTGTATTGATATCATAAATTAACGAGTTGTTTAATTGAACGGCGGCGGGTCAGTGCGCGACTCTCCGACTAATTAGCGGGATGAGGTCACGCCGCGGCACGTCGCAGCCCGTCAATTAATTTGCGTGACGTGAGGCGACGCGCGGGACACGCGTCACGCCGCGCCGCACCGCGTCCCGGACCGCTCGGCGCAGCGTCCGATGCAAACTTAATGTGGCGTCAAGGCTCCGCACATAAAGCCGCTCCCTGCGCGTCGCCGTCTATTCGTAAATTCGTAATTGAATCGAGCCCTCGATATCCTCAGAGCAGAATCCTTGACCTTAATCTGTGCCTGAACCCAGGGCTTTAGGAAAACCTGAGTTCAGCAGAACAAAAACACTGATTGGACGAGTAATCTACGACCTCCGATTTGGGGACTTATGTTATTTCTTATCCCGTCATTGATTTAGTTTCGCTACATCAACTAGGTATCTGAAAGTACTTTATATACGAAAGAGATGCTCTACCCACAGAAAACGCTTGGTCCATAAATAAAGGCGGATTGCAAAACTCTGACACCGGCGTTAACGACTGTCGTAATTATAAGCTTATTTTAGTACATACGAGTAGAAGCATGTCTCTGTTTGATACATAGTTAAGGGCCATGTAATATGTGTAGTGAGTGAGTGAAGCGCGTGTGGGGTGTTAGCAGGTGATATCGTACGACTCAACTCGCGGCGGCGTGTCGGTGGTGACGGAGAAGGGCGCGGCCACCACGTCGTACCTGCTGGTGCAGGACGCGGCGCCCTCCGACTCGGGCCGCTACTCGTGCTCGCCCTCCAACGCGGAGGTCGCCTCCGTCAGGGTGCACGTGCTCAACGGTAACTATACTCCGCCGACTGATCACTTGGTAGTCAAGTGAGGGATGTGATGTGATGAGATGTGTGTGTTGCAGGCGAGCGGCCCGCGGCGATGCAGACGGGCTCGGCGGGGTTGTCGAACAGCTCGCGCTGCATCCTGGCGCTGCTGGCGGCGGGCGCGCTGCACGCGCGGCTGTTGCGCGCGCACCTCGCCAGCTGATCGCACCGCGCCCCCGCATGAACTAGTTACCGTGCCCCGTGTGTGCCCGCTCAGTGACTGTGCCGCGAGCGCGAGTGCGCGCGCCGCTACGATACGCTACGCCGCGTGAGCGTAGCCTCGTAGCCACGTAGTCCACGAGACAACCGCCCGAAGCTGTAAGCTCGCACGGACGTTAATAAATAACGAAAATGTAATAAAATATAATTTATTGAATTGTTTCCCGAGATAGTTGGGCGGCCCGCTGAGGCCGCTCGGAGATTGTAAAAGTTAACATTAAATTTTATAATAATAATATAGCGTCTGTTGCTCTGTCGGTATATTGTAAATATAAATATTTTAACTAATAATAGCCAGTAAGCTAAGATTAAGTAAGTATAATATAATTATTTGTTGTTAAACTGAAGAACTACTTACAAACAATTGTTAAGACGAGGTCGAACTTTGTTTTGTGAATTTTAATAATTAATTAAAGTGTTTGTTATCGACGACCAAACAGGTAGTTGTTGTAAAGGCTATTGATTGCGTTGTGTTAATTGATGTACAAACAAACTAACGAACATAGAGAGACGCGACGAGGGCGAGGCGGAGCGCGCCCCGCTCCGGATGCCAAGTTATCTAGATAGGCACCGATTGAAATAATGACCTATTATAAGAATTCATCCTAATTGTAAGCTGTTCATTTATTACCTCATTCGAAACATACATACTTAAAACATAGTTTTTATATATAAAGTAAATGCAAAATTAAATAAAAATCTATATTTTCAAACGAGCATTGTATCAGCACACATAGGAAGGTTCAATGAGCGAACAAAAAGAGTTAGTTAAAAACTTGTTTATTTGATTCTTATATTTGTAAAACAAAGACAAACAACATTCCGAGGGGACTGTATCTGCGTCGAAATCGAACGAAGTCCGTTGTTGCAAAAGTGTAATTTGAAATAAGCTCGCGAGTTGACGACCCCGTCGCGTGTCACGTCACATTCCAGCGTCGTTCGCGAGGGATCGCTGAAACATTGCTGCCTCAGAGGTATCATGAAATGTAACGTTCAGTAAACGTCATTGTATGAATAGTTGCAGTTATCGGGCGCTGGTATTGTACGCGGCGCATCGCAACAAGGCGCACCGTACCAGAGCGCTCAAATATTTGTCAATTGTATGTTTTACCGATACTTCGTGCGCGCCGCGAGCCGCGCCGCGCCGCGCTACCTCGCTGGAATGCACCGCATTCCCACTGCAATGATATATTGGAAAACATTTTCTTTTGATTCATATCGCCCCGCACAACACACATTATCATGTTTTAAACTATAATACGGACGTTCAATAAACGTTTTAAGTTAAATCGTAGTCGAATAACTGTAATATAACATTTCTAAACCGATACACGTCTTTGTATAGAATATATGAAACTGTAAATAATGAAATATAGAAGAAAATTTTACAATAAAATCGATAAGTAGAGGATTCGAACTATGAGATGTAATATACGGAGATTATATGTATGTAAAACATAAAACGATGTATACATAAACGGAATAAGTTTGTTTTCAAATAAAATATTTAATATTTACATGAGTGTTTCACTCGGAGCCGCCGCGGCCGGCGAGCGGCTCCGCTTTTGATTGGCGCATTTCGTTTCAGGACGGATTGTCGAGAAAGTTTAAAAACCCTCAGAGAGTACAAGGCGGCGGCGCGGGGCGGGCGGCGCAGGGCGGCCGTTGTAATAACACCCATTGTTATTCTTCCATCATCCGTAATAGATCTTGATTTTTAGGGAAACCGTAACAATTAAACTTTTCCTTTAATTTAACCCGCCGCGGCAATTCAACATTTTAAATGCTGTTTTCGAGTAACAACTCGATGATAAAAGTCATTTTATCCCATCGTTTATGTATTCATATAGCGAGAAGTTGATATTATTCATTCAACGAGGTGTTACGCGTTACCAGCACCGCTGCGATGTGGCACAGTCATCCACGAGTCATTGCGCGCGCTCCGCGACTCGAACCCGCCACCCGGAGTGGTGACTCTCGGTAACGAGCGCCCGACTCGCCCCGTAAGTATCAATTTCCCATGTAATGAAAAAAGATTGGTTTTTAACCGATTTTCCGCGTGAGCACGCAACGCGGCGATATCCACCGATTACTTAATAATACTGCGAACAGACACGACACTGCGACCCGCCCGCGGCCCGCGCCACTGAACACACGGTACACGCGGCTATCTCCATTAGGCATACTGCACATGCAACACAACAATCAGTTAGGACTAGGGAAAAGCACGAAATTATAAAATAATAATTACTAGGATCAAGAGCTCCGCTCCACCTATCAAGAGCCCTTTCAATTCACCGCCGACTTTACAGAACCAGTTACAGTTTCCAGTTAATTGATTTGCCCAAACTCTTGCGATGTTTTCTAAGACAAAGGGTCGTTTGCTTCGCCCGTTTCAATGTAATCTAACGAGTGTCAGTAAAGAGTACAAGACGGTGAAGATTGCGCTATCAGCCGTCGCATCTCAATAACATACTGCGGGAGCGACGGAAGCTGTGATAATTAGGCGCTATTAACGTAGTAATAGCCGCGCACTCACGCGCTATCACCTGTTATCACTGCTCGCCCGCCCCGCCCGCCCTTGCCCCCGCCCGCCCCACACGCGCTCAACTCATTAAAACAACAATATCACAAATGGAACGTGACTCGGTATTTATTTTAAGGACTCAATCGCAGCCCCCGCCCAATATTTATGGCTCTGATATCGTTCCGCTGTACAAATAAATTATCATCATCGTCGTTATTAAGTCACGTTTGCGGATTACCTACAAGTAGGACAGGAACCAACTATTTCAGGCGCCCTTCGTAATAAAGGGAAAAGAAAATAAAGACAATATTTTCGACGCCTCTATTTCTATTGGTTGATGTAAAAATCTATTTAGATAATGTCGGCAGTAGGCATATATCTACACCGCTACATAATGAGCTAATGAAATTGAACATACATGACTTCCCACTTACTACTCCCATGCTTATTAAGTAAACACAATATATGATGTACACATACATTAATGTAAACTATATACAGTGTTATGTGGATCAATAGTGAGGTTTAATGTCGGCGCCGCGTGACGCGCACCCGGAGCCTGCGGGCAGCGAGACCACACTCGAGCACACGCCGCTAACAAACAAACTATTTACTATCATCCCTACATAATAAACCATCTATCTCGAGTACTAGAAAGAATAAATACATATAAACCTAATTACAGAACAAGAGTTCAAAAGAAAATAGAATTAGTAAAAGTTAGTATTTACTATAACGGCCGAGTCCTCTTTAGAATCACCATTTGAAGATGAAAATGAAAAAGCTTTCAATGAAAATTAATATCGTTATCCAACTAGTCGTAATTCAGTGGGAGCAGTGCAGAGCAATTAGTGCCTACTCTAATAATATTGCTGGGCAATTGTGCGATCATTTGTGAACACTCTCTACTTGAATATTCAGCTATTACGAACACAAACCGCACTACAGAGCTGTGGATATAACAACTATTACATTTATGAAATCCGTCAACACCAACAACCAATGAATTAACTAAGCATTAACAATTTGTAAGAAAAGTCATATTAACTTCTATCTTTTATGACACTGAAAAAAAAAAAGAAACTATCATCGTTCAATACCATGCGTGTTATTAGTAGCCTACTAGTCTGTACTTAGTAGGTATACTGGTTTCTGAGGTTCAGAACACTACACATTTTATGATATAAAGACTACGTTTACGAACCTTTAGTATCTCTGCCATTAGGTTCCACTAAATCAAATTTACAGTAATTGTTGTAATGTTCACTCTAATAGCGGCAGGTGTGCGGACAGGTAGCTTCGGTCTAGATGTATCTAATACAATGCGAGATGTATGGAGTCGATGTAGCACAATGAGGCGATCGGCGCAGCTGCGGCCTCGGCGGGCGACACGGCGCGGCCCGCCGGCTCACACGCGGCGGGTTTCCCTCGCGAAATAATTACATTACACAGTGTTCCTTTTCATTTACTTTCCTTGACGTTTCTATTTCGGAATCTTTTGATCTAGTTTCGGCTGAGCGATTCATGTATTCATGTTGTTAATGTGCGTGAAAACTGAATGGTTATATTTTAAGTCGTTCTATTTATTAATGCTGTAGCCTATTTTCTTAAATATTTTAGTGGGAGAAAATATGAAACCCTGGAGAAATATGAAAGAACCGAGTGATATAAAAGTACGAAACATGATTCACACTAGTTAATTGAATGGTTTTGAGTTAACCACACACAATATAAGTACCAAACTTATTCGAAAGAGGACGTGACTAACGACCACTTATGTTTTACATTAATAAAATCAATTGCGCTTACGCGCCGCGTTCATATAAATGTATCACCACAAACAAAGTAATACCAGTAACTTATTTTATCGAACATTCCCTAAGTAATAAAAGAAGAGAATACATTTTGAGACGTGTCCGAAAGTAGTGGCAAAGTGTTGTGCGTTAAAATGATGAGTGCCGGTGAGTGCGAGGTGCGGGAGAGCCCATTTCGATTGGGTTCTGAAGTGGAGCAACTTTCATTACGAGAGCCGTTAGCACGGGGCGGGCCCGCGCCGGCCCCGCGCCGGCCCAGCGCGGCCCCCGCTCGCCTGATGGACTCCACAACAAGTGTAATTGGACCCGAGCAATGGCCCGTCATTAATCCCAGTAAACTTATCCCGTTGTCAGGTCATAGCCGACAAAAAAATACACAAGAATATCATTTGCGCGTTGAATTCCCACATTCTTGAAGGGCTCGTTTGTATTACTGTAATAATTACAGCATTTGTTTGTGCCTGTAACGTGGTGCAGATATTAAGGACATTACCACACGTGCAGCCGCGCTCCCGATCATTATTCATTCGATAAAAGAATGTCTTATCTTTAATAGTGATTACCTTTATTTTCCAGGAAAACACCGCTAATAAATATTGTACTAATTATCACCGTTGCTTCTTGTAATACGGTATAGTTTTCATGTCAGCGAATCATTAATAAACAGGTATTCCGTGTAAATCTCTATTTTTATGGACTTCCTCTAAATCAAGTGAACGATGACATCCTCGGAGCAGCGGGCGCGCGCCGCGGGCCCGCCGCGCCGCCGCGCCGCCGCGCCGGCCCATCACTCACGACCCATTGTGCTAATTTAATTACCTTTTAATTTTACCTTTCGCCTCGTCTGTAGGAAGCGTTCATATTAAACGTGAACTCTCTCCATAATGTATTACCGAGTTCCGTCGTTATCTTTGCGCGATATTATTACATTTAAATAGAAAATAATTGAAACAAGCCGAGCCCTCGTAAATATATTACGAGCTAATTTTGTCAAGTCCCCGCCGAGTAGATGATGTGTAATATTGCGTCTCGCAGCTAATATCGAGAGACATCTGACATGACAGCCATTAAAGTAATTATGTAAACTCATACACAAACACAAATTCATTACCGGATACAATCTGCTAATGAATATTACGCCGACATTGGAGCAAATACATAGGCTCCCACAGACGCGCGTTTCATAGGTACCTGCTATATACTTGATTGTACAATCTAAACCTGTGATTTGAGACGCAAGTTCAACGTGACGTAAACAATACCAAGCTACGTGTATCATCCATAACTGTGGTTATACTATTTGAACATCACAGTATTACTTCATATGGAAAATTTGGTAGCACTAAAATTCATAAAGTTGAATAAAAATTAACCATTTAAAAAAAACAACGCCGGTCAAAATAAATTGCCGCGTTTATATTCGGTAACATTGTATCGTCATTTTTATTTATACTGGCCGCCTATGTAGCTGTCAAGCATTATTAAAATATTAGGTATAATCTGCGTGCGATCGACTTCAGTTCCCTGAACGAACATAAAGGAACAAAATTAAAACCTCCCTGAGTAAACAAACAACCTGTTCCAGGAACCAATCTTATTTATTACGATATGAGTGTTTACTGGAAATGTAACTTAAAAATAAAGTCTAATAAAACCTTATTCCAGGTCTAGTTCCTCGGGCATTATGCTTTTTAGTACGAGTATGTAATCAGAAATGTCTAATTTCCTATTAAGACCAATACGTAATATACCACAGCCTTTAGCCAATTCTTACGTAGCAAGTACTCTTCCGGGGTCAACTCAGTCTGAACTAATTCACGTAATATTTTTGAAATAGGAAGTACATACTTATATTAAGTTCACTATCAGGAGAGCAGCTCAGGGCAGACCTGCTCCCACAACTGAATGACAACATAAAGCTACACCTATTGAATGGATGCGAGACGCCAGAGAGTGCAGGAAATTGCCTCGCGTGACGTCCTACTAATATACTCTTTTATGTAGTTTCTAGTACATAAAGTTTTACTGGTACACGATTTCGTCACACAGATTGCTACTTGCGCATGAAAAACAAGTCTCGAGTTTTAGGGATGTGTTACACTGACTTTGTGTTCGTATAAATTAGATGAGAGTGCGTCAACTAGTCAGCTAGGTGTAGGAATCACAATGTGCTCAATGTCGGAAAGCTTAATGTGGCTTAAAACACCATCACTACACAAAGTTACATTTAAGGCCTCTTTCTTTCCAATAGTTGACACAAATCAAACAGAATATGATCACTACGTTGCTACTCCGAGCTCTGTGTTTGTCTGGGTATGGTCAGTATAGCAAGCCTCTGACCTGATATTAATACACTAAATACTAATGTTCTTACTTTCCTTTTCTTTAAACCAGTGTTTATGTTGATCAATATTAATTACACCGGGTGTGTGTCGGGTGCTCGTGTTCGGTGCTATTCATCTTGAAGACACGGCGGCGGGCCGGCAGCGAGTGCAGCCGGGTGCATCAATTAATTACCGCCGTAATGAGCGTCTCGATGAGCGTAGCATGAGACAACCGATACGTCGTTATTAGACTAGACTTGTTCTCAAATTAGCCCATTTATCACCTTCGCTGTAGAACGTGGAGATACAGGTTGGATCCTAGTTCGAAGTCTGGTGTTTAACTAAGTTGTTGTACCTCGATTTTAGAGATTCAAAGAGAAGAAGAATAATTACTTATTTATTTATTATCATTTGCCACCACGTATTACTGGGAAAAAGGCCTCTCATCTCACTGGAAATATCAGTAAACTGAGGAAGATTACACATAATCACCACGCTTGTCTACTGTGGCTTGTTGATCTCAAACCTGAGCCAAGTTTGAAAAGTAAATAGAAATATGTATGTATCACTCGACCCGGGAATTGAACTCGAGACCCCGATCTTGGCAGGCACTGCACATACCACATGCGACGTAGCAAGGAAACTTGTCTGTACACGAGGCCTAACCGCACGCCGTATGTATGTACTAGACTCGGTTAGCTGCCTAAGTCTGCATGTACCTCGTTCTCCAAACACTAAGCCCAGCGTCCGCCCGTGCGTGTATCAAGTGTTCACGTGACATTAGGCTTCAATGACGTGACGTCATCCCGCTGACGAAACTCTGTAATATAACAAAGCGTACAAACCACTCAGTTGATTGACGACCACTTTCAAACGGTACCGCTCATCGATAAAGAAGTGAATACCGCCTGAAGTGGGTGACGGCCAACTGCGCCGAGTGTCCCCGACGCCCCGCCGCGCCCTAACTCCAATGTTTACACTCAATTGAGCCTATTCACCGTATTTTCACACTATTATACACCCGGTATGTACTCGTTATATCGTTGTTGTGTCCAGATACGTCCTTGATAAACCTTTTCTCGGGAACAAAATATTGATGATACCATGACCTTTACTGTTACATCGATAAAAGTAAAGTCGGTAAAGTAAAAGTAACAGATTGTAATGTCCAACGGAGGCCTTTCATCAGATACTAGTACTGTGAGGATGATTAGATATCACCACTAAGCATGCCTACTGTAGGTTGATTAGTAAATATATATACAACAGCCTCCGTGGTCTTGTGGTTTGAGCACTCGGCTCACGATCCGGAGGTTCCGGGTTCGATTCCCGGTGGGGACAATAGCTCACAAAAATCTCTTTGTGAGACTGCCCTCATTTTGGTTAGGGCATTGCAGGCTGAATCACCTGATTGCCCGAAAAGTAAGATGATTCCGTGCTTCGGAGGGCACGTTAAACCGTCGTTCCCGGTTACTTTCTACGGATAGTAGTCGTTACATGAGCCATGTCAGAGGCCTTTGGCGGCTCAATAACTCTGACACTAGGATTGGTCAGGTTGACCATCCACTCGATGAAGAAGAAGATTAGTAAATATGAAATATGCTTGCGTCAATGCAAACAACAACGCAACATCAAAGTAACAGGTTCAATTCCGGAGTCAACCCCGGCATTGAACCTGGAACTGCTACTGATGTTTGCAGTCGATTGCACGTCACCACACCTTGCGAAGTAAAATAAATTATTACTAATGCTAATTAATTACGTCTAGGCATTAGCAGCACCCTGATGTATTATACCTGAAATGTGCCTATTCTCGTATAATTTTTAGGAATATCGGGATGACAACTATAATCATCCCGTTGAATACCATCCCGTCCATTACAAAAGGAATTATAGTTTCTGAGATTAGTGCGTTCAAACCGTCATATTACCTAAGTATAAGTAGATATAATATCAAGGCATATAATTTTTACTAGATTAAAACGTAAATATTTCAAGTTTGAATCTTATGAACGAACGCCTCCGCTGGTCCCGTTAAGTTGTCCCTCGCCTCTGTCACCTCTGACCGCACGTAATCGAGTCCCGGCGCGACAGGTGATACTCCACAACTTTACATTGCAGACATCTTCCCGGCGCGCCTCGAGCGCTCTACCGTCTTGCCGGCGCAAAGAGAAAACATTTCATAACCCTAGTAGGAGCATTCATAGACTTGTTTAAAATTAATGTTATTTATGAGCGCCCGCGTAACTCGCCGTTTGGTAAACAAATCTAGCGGCAGTCAGGCGCAATGTTTTACATTTAGAGCATTGACGCGGGTAAGTACGCCCTGTATATAACGCCGAACTATATTTGTATTCGGGGGCGCGTTTCACTTTCCTTCTGTAAGCTCGTTAACGTTCGGAGAGCATCTACTTTCAGCTACAAAGTGATATTTGCTTTGGATAATTCGATCTAATAAGTTATTAAGCCGGCAGCTGTCAATTCTCATTAGAGTGCCGCGCGCCGGCGTTTCTTTGTGTTTCCATTCAATTCTTATTTTAATTACACTCAAGGCGCTGCACTTTGTTCACTAAATTAAATCTCGTGTCCTTCGTTTAAATGAATGAAAGATTTAACTTAAATAAATATACACCTTTGAAACAGAAAAAATAAATAAACACAGCAGCTTTATTTCTTTATCTCAACTTGTTATTCTATATCTACTTATAAGTACTTATGGGTATGTGCACAAGGACATAACTAGATAAGTCATTAATGATTAAGACGACCAACAAATGAATGAATTGTTTTTTCTTTTTGTTGTATCACAGTTACAAAAATAACTGATTTGGAATGTTTAACGCCATTGGTTGATGATGGGTTTAATCCTAGTGATTTTTCAATTGATAATTGTGATTTGTGTAAGTTTTGAACTTAAAAATAATTCATAATAAGTTTTTGACTGTTTTTTCTGTTCCTAAGGCTAGCGCTACACTTGGCGGATCATCCGTCGCCGATCTTGCGCGACGGAACACCAATACATATTTTTGCATATAATTTATGCCGTGACGAAGCGAATACAAAATTGCTCGCTCTGTCGCGTAATGTGACCGCTATTTGTAAATTATATTGTGTTGGCGTTCGAAAGATCGGCGACAGACGATCCGTCAAATGTAGCGCGGACTATGCGCGGACTTAATGTAATTTGCCATTTGTGATGTTCGCGTTATACTACACTCACCGCTCGCAACAAGGGAACTCATTCTGAATGCGATGTTAATCTTCTTATCTGAACCCTCCTATAATAGTCGTAAGTTCCGCTAAGACTTCATGTTCAATAGCGCGCGGCTCACGCGCTTTAGCCTG